>OY294068.1:202553133-202803143 GCA_958510875.1 Endomychus coccineus | reverse complement strand
AAAACACCAGAGCTCAACGAAATGAAAGAGGCGTTTGGCGTGAAGGAAACATCCCATAGAATTAAAGAAAACGGAGTCTGGAGAAACATATCCTCTATCTGGATAAAAGTGAAGCTCGGGGAGACAGAAAAACAGAAATATGACACTTTGTACCGAGGAACGTAGACTTGGATAGTTTCAGGAAAATGGTAGAACTAACCTTTCACTGGACAGATACAAAGGTAATCATATATCCCTCACGGAAAATTCAAGACAGGGAGGAGACAAGGAATAGCTATGCGTATGCAGTAGAAAAAATGGCGCAAACTCTTCAAGAGGTAGGAGAAGTGCTAAACAAGTCGGGGGAGAGTAAAGGAATCAGATATATAAGAGGTTTGAAGGAGTAGAACCTAATTATTACAACGGACAGAGAAGGGGGTCAAAAAAAAAAGGTCGTGGAAAATTGGGGATTCGAGACGGAGGGACTACGAGACCTGGACAGCCTAATAACGGAAGAGGAGGTATGCGAAACCCTGGAGAGTGATAGGAAATCTGAGTAAGCAAAGACATATGCAGACAGTGACAGTGAACCTTAGCAAGAAAAACGCAGATGAATTGATAATGATGAAATATGTGGCGGTAGGAATAGTTAGAGGCAAGGTAGAAAAAGAGAATCCAATTGAAGAAATCTTACAAATGCTGGTCCTATGCTCACGAGGCAAAAGACTGTGAAGCAAGAGGGGAAGACAACAAGAAAGAAATATGTTATAATTGTGGTATCAAGGGACATGGAAGTAGAGACTGTGAGGAGGAAAAATACTGTCCTATATGTGAAGAGAAAGGACACTCGCATGGAACATGCAAGTGTCGCGACTTCACAAAGGCACTAGGAACAGCCAGTTATGCTCATGTGATACAAGACTGATTTAATTATCAATCACCAATTAACAATTAACAATTATCAATTATCAATTATCAAATATTAATTATTAATTAATAATTTATAATCAATTACTAATAATTAATTACTAATTATTAATCAATTATTTATTCTTTTATCAATTATTTATTTATCAATTATACATTTATTAATCAATTATTTATCTATTAATCATTTATTTATCCATCAATTATTCATTTATTGATCAATTATTCATTTATTAATCAATTATTTATTTATTTATCAATTATTTATTTATTCATCATTAATTAATTGAATAATCAATTTATCAATCTATCAATTCATCAATTAATCAAATTATTAATTCATCAATTTATCAATCAATTAAATTCATCAATTAATCAAATTAATTAATTAATTAAATTCATCAATTAATTAAATTTATCAATTAATTAAATTCATCAATCAATTAAATTTATCAATCAATTAAATTCATCAATTAATTAAATTCATCAATTAATTGAATTCATCAATTAATTGAATTTATCAATAAATTAAATTCATCAATCAATTCAATTTATCAATCAATTAAATTTATTTATCAATTAAATTCATTAATCAATTAAATTCATTAATCAATTAAATTTAATTATCAAATAAATTTATGAATCAATTAAATTTATCAATCAATTAAATTTATCAATCAATTAAATCTATCAATCAATTACATTTATTGATCAATTAAATTTATTAATCAATTGAATTTATAAATCAATAAATTTAGTTGATTGGTTAATTTAATTATTCTAATTAATTTGATTATTCAATCATTCAATTATTGAATCATTCAATTATTCAATTATTTTATTATTCAGTTAATTATTCAGTAATTATCATTAATTATTAATTTCTATAATAATTATCAATTATTATTAATTAATAATAATTCAATTAATTATTGATCAATTATTAGTTATTAATAATTCATAATAATTGATAATAATTAACGATAATTAACAATAATCGATATCAATTAATAACAATTAATAATAATAGATAATAATTAAGGATAATTATTGACAATTAATAATAATTAATAATAATTAATGAAAATTAATAATGATTAATGACAATTAATAATAATTAGTGACAATTATTCACAATTATTGAAAATTAATGACAATTGATAACAATTAATGACAATGACAATAATAATTCATAATAATCAACTACAATTAACAATAATTAATATTAATTAATGAAAATTATTAATAATCAATAATAATTGATAATAATTAATGATAATTAATGACAATTAATAATAATTAATAATGATTATTGACAATAATTAATAATAATTATTGACAATTAATAATAATTAATGACAATTAATAATAATTAGTGACAATTAGTGACAATTAATGACAATTAATGACAATTAGACAGTGAACCTCAGCAAGGAAAACGCAGATGAAATAGGAATGGCGGTAAGAATAGTTAGAGGCAAGGTAAAAGAAAATAGAATCCAATTGAAGAAATGTTACAAATGCTGGTCCTATGCTCATGAGGCAAAAGATTGTACAGCAAGAGAGGAAGACAACAAGAAAGAAATATGTTATAATTGTGGTATCAAGGGACATGGAAGTAGAGACTGTGAGGAGGAAAAATACTGTCCTATATGTGAAGAGAAAGGACACTCGCATTGAACATTCAACTGTCGCGACTTTACAAAGGCACTAGGAACAGCCAGATATGCTCATGTGATACAAGACTGTGATTTAATTAACAATTAACAATCAACAATCAACAATCAACAATCAACAATCAACAATTAACAATTCAACAAACAACAATTAACAATTAACAATTAATAATCAATTACTAATTATTTATCAATTATTTATTTTTTCATTTATTATTTATTCATTAATTATACATTTATTTACCAATTATTAATCTATTAATTATTTATTTATTCATCAATTATTTATTTATTAATCTATTATTCATTTGTTAATCAATTATTTATTTATTAATCAATTATTTATTTATTCATCATTAATTAATTAATAAATCAATTTATTAATCTATCAATTCGTCAATTAATCAAATCATTAATTCATCAATTTATTAATGAATTAAAATTAATTAATCTAATTAATTATTTAAATTCATCAATTTATTAAATTCAACAATTAACTAAATTCATTAATCAATTAAATTCATCAATTAATTAAATTCATTAATTAATTGAATTTATCACTAAATTAAATTTATTATTCAATTAAATTTATCTATCAATTAAATCGATTAAATTCATTCATCGATGAAATTCATTACACAATTAAATTTATTAATCAATTAAGTTTATCAATTAATTATATTTATTAATCAAATAAATTTATTAATCAAATAAATTTATTAATCAATTAAATTTATTAATCAATTGAATTTATTAATCAATTAAATTTATTAATCAATTGAATTTATCAATCAACTAAATTTATTAATTAATCAAATATATTGATTAATTTAATTAATTCAATTATTCAATTATTTAATTATTCAATCATTCAATTATTCAATTAATCAATTATTTTATTATTCAGTTAATTATTCAACAATTATCATTAATTATTAATTTTTATAATTATTATCAATTATTATTAATCATTAATAATTATTATCAATTATTATTAATCATTAATAATTATTATCGATTATTATTAATCATTAATAATTATTATTTATTAATAATTATTTAATTAGTTATTGATTATTTATTAATCAATAATAATTCATAATAATCAACGATAATTAACAATAATTAATATTAATTAATATTAATTAATTAATTAATAATAATTAATGATAATTAATGACAATTAATATTAATTAATAATAATTAATGACAATCAATTACATTAATAATAATTATTAATAATTAATGACAATTAATAATAATTAATAATAATTAAAGACAATTAATGACAATTACTGACAATGACAATTAGACAGTGACAGTGAACCTCAGCAAGGAAAACGCAGATGAATTGATAATGATGAAATATGTGGCGGTAGGAATAGTTGGAGGCAAAATAGAAAAAGAAAATACAATTGAAGAAATGTTACAAATGCTGGTCCTATGCTCACGAGGCAAAAGATTGTAAAGCAAGAGAGGAAGACAACAAGAAAGAAATATGTTATAATTGTGGTATCAAGGGACATGGAAGTAGAGACTGTGAGGAGGAAATATACTGACCTATATGTGAAGAGAAAGGACACTCGCATGGAACATTCAAGTGTCGCGACTTTACAAAGGCACTAGGAACAGCCAGTTACAGATCTCGTCAAATAACTTGGCCCGTACGTCATCAATGGGCGTATCTGATTATGAAAACTTCTTGATTCACACGTGTTATATTGTTAAGTTGGTAGTTGTGGAACAGAAATTTCCGTAAGCCACACGCTGCAGAATCAACTTTATCGGTTGAATTCGTACCTAGTCGGTTAGCATTTTCAAGTTTCCTATAATGTTCGTCATTCCGAGCTTATCATGTTTGTATATAATTATTTGCAGCTGTTATAACCTATAACATTCGTTAGTTTACATTGTTTGCTCAGATTATCTTTTTAGAGTGAATATTAGTTTCAATACTTTTAATGTATTGTCGTGTATTAGAACGGATTACACTTTTAAGCAGCAGAAATTGTGTTAGGTTCCCTGTGAATGAAGGAATCAGGCAGCAACGGCATTTGAATACAATTGCATCAGGACATGGTGAAGAACCACATTACCATGATGTTACTATTTCATGAGAACATGACAGTACCTACCTATAAATCTACTTTCACTATTTCTGTGATGGAAATTTTGACAAAAAACCTGTTTCCCCAGCAAAACATGTAAATACACGCTTTCAGAATAGATTTTCAATTTGCTGATGCTCAAGGGGCATATCGATTAACAAAAACTGCAGTTCTGAAACTATTGTCGAACAATGTAATATAATTCTCCACCAATAATACTAGTTCTTCCTATTAGAGAAATATATATTAATTCAATGTTTCATTTTAATATGCTATGGACATTTCTATGTAGAAAAATAATGCAACATGTGAAAGTATATAATATAATTATTTGATAATGTCATTCAATACTTTGCCAGGTATGTATCGAGTTATTTCAATAAAATTTCTAGGTAAGTAATAAGGCACACACTTTCATAACTATAACACTTTTAATACTGCTATCTTGCCAAGAAGTAATAGTAGTTCCTTTTGAAAAAATCCAAGTTTCGTCCAAAAAGATAACATCTCTTCGCAAAGGTGAAGACACATTTTTCACGTATTCTCTTAAAAATTGCTGTCTTAAACATACAATGTTATTTTTTTCCATTAGAGCTCTTCTAGGGTTATCTTTTTGATACTTAAAACCAATTGAATGCAGAACACGTCGGAGGCTGGAGTCACTTATTTCAATAGCTATACGTTTGATTTATTTATTGAGCGAAGCTGTGGTCACATGTTTACCTAAAAAATAGTAAAATTATCAATCTATAGATTCAGGGTTTACTTGATGTAAATTTATTTCAAAAACTATGTACCAATTGAAATCAAACAGAAATTCAAATTTACATGAACTGCAAGTTTAATTGTTTATAACACACAGGGACGTTTTCAAAGCGAGCTATCAACTGATGAAAACAATAATTGTACCCAAGCAATTGACCTTTGTAGATCATTTAAATTTCTGTTTCAGTTCAGTATTCTATATGTTTTTTCAAATTATTACTGTGCACACAGTAGGAGAAAGCATTAACTTGAACTTACGTTGAGAATACATCTCATACAAAGAATTTCTTATTTCCATTTTCGTTGTCTCTGGTAAGTTTTCTGTCTTCTTCCTTCTAGACGTACGTTTCTTGCCTGGAGATTCCAATATTGGCTGAGTGACCTTTTCATGTTTAATTCTGGTAACAGCCCTTACAGAAATATACAATGCCTCTGCTACCCTCTGGAAAATCGTATTTATTAGATGATTCGTTAATAATGTATTTGTGTGTAATAATATACCTCTCGAACTAACGAAATTGGTGTTAAAGGACCTCCGTTGTGTTTTTCTCGTTCGAAATATTCAATAAGTGAACTGATGAACTCGCGCTTGTCGATGAAGAACTTTATTGTGTGACGATTTTTATGAATTGAAATTGTTCGCACTTAGATTCGCGATAATAGGAGTCCGAGTCAGGTGCCAAACATAAGATTTGACAATTGACAAGACAAAAGACAAGACAGGCCTGCAACTTGACAAAAATAACGTGATTCAAATACGATAGGACGGGGATGTTTTGCCTCTTTCTAGATCATGACATAGCCATTGACGTATGTGGTTTTCTTAGAAATTATACGTTACAATGTTTCTTTATCTAAATCATGAGTATTAGAAGAAGATAGACAATTTATAATGTGCCGATATTATTTCATACAGGTGCCAAGTTATTTGACGAGAACTGTATGCTCATGTGATACAAGACTGATTTAATTATCAATCAACAATTAACAATTATCAAATATTATTTATTAATAATTAATAATTAATTACTAATTATTAATCAATTATTTATTTTTTTATGAATTATTTAATCATCAATTATACATTTATTAATCAATTATTCATCTATTAATCATTTATCTATCCATCAATTATTCATTTATTAATCAATTATTAATTTATTGATCAATTATTTATTTATTAATCAATTATTCATTTATTCATCAATTATTTATTTATTCATCATTTATCAATTGATTAATCAATTTATCAATCTATCAATTCATCAATTAATCAAATTATTAATTCATTAATTTATCAATCAATTAAATTTATCAATTAATCAAATTAGTTAATTAATTAAATTTATCAATTAATTAAATTTATAAATTAATTAAATTTATCAATGAATTAAATTCATTGATCAATTAAATTCATTCATCAATGAAATTCATTAATCAATTAAATTTATTTATCAATTAAGTTTATCAATTAATTATATTTATTAATCAAATAAATTTTATAATCAAATAAATTTATTAATCAATTAAATTTATTAATCAATTGAATTTAGTAATAAATTAAATTTATTAATCAATTGAATTTATCAATCAACTAAATTTATTAATTAATCAAATATATTGATTAATTTAATTAATTCAATTATTCAATTATTCAATCATTTAATTATTCAATTAATCAATAATTTTATTATTCAGTTAATTATTCAGTTATTATCATGAATTATTAATTTTTATAATTATTATCAATTATTATTAATCATTAATAATTATTATTTATTAATAATTATTCAATTAATTATTGATTATTTATTAATCAATAATAATTCATAATAATCAACGATTATTAATATTAATTAATAGTAATTAATTGATTAATAATAAATAATAATAATTAATGACAATTAATATTAATTAATAATGATTAATGACAATTAATAATAATCAATAATAATTAATGACAATAATAATAATTATTAATAATTGATGACAATTAATAAAAATTAATAATAATTAAAGACCATTAATGACAATGACAATTAATGACAATGACAATTAGACAGTGACAGTGAACCTCAGCAAGGAAAACGCAGATGAATTGATAATGATGAAATATGTGGCGGTAGGAATAGTTAGAGGCAAGGTAGAAAAAGAGAATCCAATTGAAGAAATCTTACAAATGCTGGTCCTATGCTCACGAGGCAAAAGATTGTAAAGCAAGAGGGGAAGACAACAAGAAAGAAATATGTTGTAATTGTGGTATCAAGGGACATGGAAGTAGACACTGTGAGGAGGAAAAATACTGTCCCTCGTCCCTCGTCCTTCGTCCTTCGTCCTTCATTCTTCCTTCTTCCTTCTTCATTCTTCCTTCTCCATTCTTCCTTCTTCCTTCTTCCTTCTTCCTTCTTCCTTCTTCCTTCTTCCTTCTTCCTTCTTCCTTCTTCCTTCTTCCTTCTTCCTTCTTCCTTCTTCATTCGTCATTCATTAATTCAATCATTAATTTATTAATTTATTTATTTATCATCTACTTACGGGTGAAGGGAAAATTAAAGTATTACAAACCAACTTGGGGAGAGTAAATGAATCGCATAGTACTGCGACGGTTATGACGCTAAGAAATGATATAGATGTAATGGTGATATGCTCATGTGATACAAGACTGACATTTAATTTTCAATTAACAATTAACAGTTTTCAATTATCAATTAATAAATATTGATTAACAATAATTAATTACTAATTATTAATCAATTATTTATTTTTTTATTAATTATTCATTCATCAATTATACATTTATTTATCAATTATTTATGTATTAATTATTTATTTATTCATCAATTATTCATTTATTAATCAATTATTCATTTATTAATCAATTATTTATTTATTAATCAATTATTTATTTAATCGTCAATTATTTATTTATTCGTCAATTATTTTTTTATTCATCATTAATTGATTAATTAATCAATTTATTAATCTATCAATTCATCAATTGATAAAATTATTGATTCGTCAATTCATTAATCAATTAGATCTCACAATTAATTAAATTAATTAATTTTTTTAATTTATCAATTAATTAAATTTAACAATTAATTAAATTCATCAATTAATTAAATTCATCAATTAATTAAATTCATCAATTAATTAAATTCATCAATTAATTAAATTCATCAATTAATAGAATTTATCAATAAATTAAATTAATAATCAATTAAATACATCAATCAATTAAATTTATTCATCAATTAAATTCATTAATCAATTAAATTCATTATTCAATTAAATTCATTAATTATTTAAATTTATCAATTATTTAGATTTATTGATCAATTATCAATCAACTTAATTTATTAATTAATTGAATACATTGATTAATTTAATTAATTTTATTATTCAATTATTTTCTTATCCAGTTAATTATTCAGTAATTATTAATAATTATTAATTTTTATAATTATTATCAATTATTATTAATCTTTATCAATTATTATCTATTATTATTAATTATTATTAATTAATACTAATTAACAATTAATAAAAATCATTATTATCAATCATTATAAATTGATAATAATTTAATTATTTTTGATCAATTATTAATTAATTATAATTTATAATAATTAACGATAATTAACAATAATTATCAATAATTAATATTGATTATTATTAATCAATAATAATTAATAACAATTCATAATAATTAATAATAATTAATGATAATTAATGACAATTAATAATATTTAATAATAATTGATAATAAATAATGACAATTAATATTAATTAATGACAATTAATAATAATTACTGACAATTGATGACAATTAATGACAATGACAATTAATGACAATGACAATTAGACAGTGACAGTGAACCTCAGCAAGGAAAACTCAGATGAATTGTTAATGATGAAATATATGGCAGTAGGAATTGTAGAGGCAAGGGAGAAAAAAAGAATCCAATTGAAGAAATGTTACAAATGCTGGTCCTATGCTCACGAGGCAAAAGAGTGTAAAGCAAGAGAGGAAGACAACAAGAAAGAAATGTTATAATTGTGGTATCAAGGGACATGGAAGTAGACACTGTGAGGAGGAAGAATACTGTCCCTCGTCCCTCGTCCTTCGTCCTTCTTCATTCGTCATTCATTAATTCAATCATTAATTTATTAATTTATTTATTTATTATCTACTTATGGGTGAAGGGAAAATTAGAGTATTACAAACCAACTTGGGGAGAGTAAATGAAGCGCATAGTACTGCGACGGTTATGGCGCTAAGAAATGATATAGATGTAATGGTGATATGCTCATGTGATACAAGACTGACATTTAATTATCAATTAACAATTAACAATTAACAGTTTCTAATTATCAATTAATAAATATTAATTAATAATAATTAATTACTGATTACTTATTTTTTTTAATAATTATTCATTCATCAATCATACATTTATTTATCAATTATTTATCTATTAATTATTTATTTATTCATCAATTATTCATTTATTAATCAATTATTTATTTATTAATCAATTATTTATTTATTCGTCAATAATTTTTTTATTCATTAATTAATTAATCAATTTATTAACCTATCAATTCATCAATTGATAAAATTATTGATTCATCAATTCATTAATCAATTAAATCTCACAATTAATTAATTTAATTGATTTTTTAAATTAATCATTTAATTAAATTTAACAATTAATTAAATTAATCAATTAATTAAATTCATCAATTAATTGAATTTATCAATAAATTAAATTTATTAATCAATTAAATACATCAATCAATTAAATGTATTCATCAATTAATTTCATTTAATCAATTAAATTCATTATTCAATTAAATTTATTAATTATTTAAATTTATTGATCAATTATTCAATCATTTAATTATAGTAGATATACTGGACTAGTTCTACGACAAAAACCAAGATGGCGGCCATAGGGGTGTCGGTCCTAGTTCTACGACAAAAACCAAGATGGCGGCCATAGGGGTGTCGGTCTGGTGATAAGGATCGGTTGTTTGTAAAGAGTATACAGGGTGCGTGCAAAAAGTGTGTCACATGAAAGAGTATACAGGGTGTGTGCAAAAAGTGTGTCACAGGGTCACGTGACTAACACATGACAGCATGGCGGCCCTAAGGTACAGCTGTCATGGCGACCATAAGGTACAGCTGTCATGGCGACCATAAGATCCAGCTGTCATGGCGACCATAAGGTACAGCTGTCATGGCGACCATAAGATCCAGCTGTCATGGCGACCATAAGATCCAGCTGTCATGGCGACCATAAGATCCAACTGTCATGGCGACCATAAGGTACAGCTGTCATGGTGGACCCCTAAGTACAGATTGCGTTGTAGAGGTGTCGCCACCACATGACAGCTGTCATGGCAGACCTATGGTACAGATTGCGTTGTAGAGGTGTCGCCACCACATGACAGCTGTCATGGTGGACCTATGGTACAGATTGCTTCGTGGAGGTGCGAAGCACCTCTACGAAGCATTCTGCACCTTTGGTCCAGAAGGTATAGACCGATACGTGGAGATGGCGCCACCAGTTCGACTCGTCCGACTCATGCGGCTCGCAAACGACAAATGAAAGGTCGGAGATCATCGGCTACAACGTTTCGTGCGACTTCGCATAATATCGATGAGGACAGTATAGTTCAAGATGAAGTGTGTGGCGGTCGACATTCAGAGCTTCCAAATCTCATACCATGGAATGATAGTTAAGGAACTAGCTTTGGTGGATTGTGAGAAAAAGTTAGAAAAATATTTTCTATTCAAGTCACCCACACCGCTAAGTGAACTCGCAGAAAATCAAATGAAGCAAGTAATGTTTTGTGAAAAGTACCACGGAATTCCATACAACTCTGGATACCAGGACTATACTAGGATTGAGGAAATTTTCAAGGAAAATATTGATCCAAATAGCATCATATACGTTAGTGGAAAGGGTAAAGCCAAATTCATAGTGAACATCCTAAAAAAATTGGGGTTAGATCGCCAGGTGAAAGTCTTGAATTTGAAAGGTAGCTGTCCAGAATTTGTTCGAGGAAACTGTAGATATATCTGCCTTCATCACTCCAACCACAATAATTCTATGTGCTGCAGTGTAAACAGCTGGAAATTGTTTGAATATGTTACGAAGGAAGATGCCCATCTAGATTTATTACGAGGTTTTCAAAAAATGGGTATGGGGGGCACTCTCCCCCAAACTGACTAGTATTGATATGTCTTTGGAAGAATACGCACGTAAACTGTTTGAATTCCATGTGAAATTAGTAGCACTGAATAAAGACATAAAATTTTATGAAGATAAAAAGTTAACTATAAGCCAACTAGGTAATTTGAGTATAAGTGGAGGGGATGGTTGTGTTGAAATCAAATTTCATAATCCTAACCGCAATATTGAATGGGATCCTATATACAAACGTACCACCTCGAGTGAATCGGATTTATATATGTCCCAACAAGGATGCCTTCGTTGAGAGGGAATGTAATAGAACCGAATGGCAACCCCTGGACCACCAACTAGTTAATGAAAATCAATTGGAGGTATTCTCATACGTTATTCCTAAAACTATGTTACCAACATTCAACTATAAACTCAAGTTATTATTCCATGATGGAAGTGAGGGAGACGTGGTGAATTGGCAGCAAACTGAAGCCTCAACACCTGCGGCGGCAGCAGCAATCAATTGCCTAAGCAATGTATCTGAAGCTCAACCACCACAGAAAGAAAATGAAATCTATGCTATGCAATGTTTCAATCTTAGTGTATTATCAGTTTTATTACTGAAAATCCTCATTAAAAATGTAAAGAAACGTATTAATAATAATAATAATAATAAATAATGAAAGTATCGCTATTGTTTGATTATGAATAGGAGATGAGGAATCAGTTAGACACATACATTTAACTTTTAACTTTATTCTTGAATACACACACACACAAAAAATATTTTACAAAAATTCCCTAAAATATATATACAATATAAACACCTAAATCTAAAAATTATTCCCTAAAAACTCAACAAAAAAGACCATACCTCGAGCTATGCGCATTTCAACCATCTGCGAAAACAAAAAAATAACTTTAGTTGATAAATAATAATAATAATAATAATAATAATAATAATAATAATAGTGTGTGTGTGTGTTCGATTCACTCACTTTTTCTTTCAAGCGATTTAAATCGCGAGGTAACCCCACCACCAGGGAACATTCTCCATCTAGGGGTGAAACCAAATACCTGCACCCATCCAAAACCCGAAGTTGTGACATCTGTAATTATGAATAAAACAAGGGTACTCATTAAATAATAAAAAAACATCAGCATAAGGTGAACATACTTCAAACATCAGCTCCGCCAAGTAGTGGCGGAAACCATGGATACAAAATCCCTCGTAAATCTGCTGCTGCGGGGGAGGTGTCGGCGAAGGTGCAGGTGATTGGTATGGATGAGGTAATGATCTATTGAGAAAGTAGAATTAGAATTGAAATAATTCTAGAGTTAATATGAATACATACAAAATGTCTGGGGAGCTCGCTGAAGACGCTGGGGTATCGACCAGGACTTGGGAAGGTAATTCGTTCAATCTGTAATTATTGAAATTAGTAAGCAAATATTTCACAAGTAGAAGAAATCACATACATCACGTCCTCCACCAATAAAATCTCGTCGGATCTGATGGAAATAAGAGTAATTCAATAATCGAAATAATATATCAAAAATTAAAAGAAAACATACGTTAAATCAATTATTCCGTGCGGGTCACACAAATCCGGGAATAAATCATCCACATCATCAGACGCCTTCAATACATCTAGATAATCTAATTCTATTTTGATTTCTTCCTCTGAATAATGACTAAAAAAATATGCAATCAAGATATATAGTAAGATCAAAATGAAATAAAAAACAACTCACTTGTCCTCCATCCAGTTCCGCATCTGATCTTTGTTCAATATATCGAACCGGTTGGTAAATTCCTCAATATGATCGGTGAATGCGCCCATTTTCTTCATATATCACACACAACACTTTGAGAATAATAACTATTTTCCTCCTATGAAGTGTCATATGTTTTATACACGACATTTAATCATGTGATAAACTAAAATTAAACTAATTCGCAGAAATTGATAAAGTTGTTATTGACCAAGCATGAACGCTATACATGACGTCAATTGATAAGAAGTTCCTATAAAAAGAAAATGATAAAGTTGTTATTCACCACGCATGAACGATATACATGACCTCAATTGATAAGAAGTTCCTAAAAAGAAATCGATAAAGTTGTTATTGACCGACTCGATGGCGCCGTCAACTGATAAGAAGTTCCTATAAAAACGCGATATGCGCATCTCATTATTATATTCATTATTAAATCTGAGTTAGAAACAACCAGACGTGTTTTTTGTGAGTGCTGAAATCAAGGTGAGTTTATTTCATTAATTAACTTGAACATTATTTTCCTATGTAGGGTTAATTTATATGTAGGGAATATTTATTTTTTCTTTTCTTAAAAAATATACTGGTAGAACTTTAACTTTTTTGAAAGTATTTATTAATCTTCTTTTAAACAATTTGCTTAGTAGATATTTAATAATATTTTGGTGTATTTATTAATCTTCAATTTTGGTGGAGGTAAATTCAACACACACACACACACACACAAAAATAATTCTTCACTGCTAACTTCCATCGATTTGTTTTAGATTTTTAAAAAAATAAAATAAAAATGGATTTTACCAAACTGAACCAAATCTCTCTCTTGCAGAGGGCAACACCTACAAAGATTGCAGACTTAAAATTAGATGTACCACATTTAATTTTAAATTTGAAAACAGTACACACTAAATTTGGGGAGGCTGTTTTAGCAGAATTAGAAGGCGACCTAACTGTTTTCCTGCCTAAGCGACTAACAACAGCGCTTATCCCCATAATCGATATCATCAATAAGGGACAGAACACCACATTAATATATCGAGGGGAAGAAGCGATTGGGGCAGGAAAATCTTGTGCAAAAATAGAATTCTGCGAATTGCCTCCCAGGAGTTGAGAGAGAGAGAACCTTACAGCAACACCACTAACGGCAACATCCCTCCTATACTGTTCTTATATATCATAAGGTAGGGTGCTTGTTTATTGTTTAAAAATGGTTTCAATCGCTAAAATCAGTGGGGAGATTGTGAAAATTATCAATGAGGCTCAACGGGATTTATTAAAATCGAAATTATCCCCTCAGGAAATAACAAAGTGGATAGGTTTCTGTACAAAGTACATTAGGACTTTTTCCAGACATTTAACCAAAGACACCTTGAATTTACCCTGTAAGAACCAACTTCAATGTAATATTGGACATTTAAAAAGATTCAAAATTTTATTAGGGGTTCGAAATAAACCACCCACAACTAATAAGAACCGTAGTGAGCGAATCCGTTGGGAGGAAGGTAAATGCGCATTTTCCCAACGAATTCGAACTGGCTTTATAACGAACATTTCACATTTAGACCCGATAAATTTTTTATATGATGCTTTTCATCTTTTCAGCCCTAGAATCACCAAAATTTTACATACATACAATTTCATTAAGGTAAACACTACATTTTGTGGGGAATATATGCGGCTCAATGCGATCGACGAGCTTATCCAAACAGAGTATAAATATTTCCACACCAAGTCCGCTCCAATAGATGCTTTTACAAATTTATTGGAGTGGTTCAAGGAGAATGTAATTGATAAACTCCAAGTAAAGCTGGATGATTTTTTAGAACGCGACTCGGGGTGGAGCATTAGGGAGGTTATCAGTTTGGGGGTGAATATAAATAAGCATGAAACCATCAATTCAGGCTCTTCGTATATCGTTCTCCCCAAAGAAATACTCTTGAAGCGTGCTGTTATTAATATTAAAAATTACGATGAATACTGTTTTGCCTGGGCAGTAACAGCTGGGCTACATCCAGCAGCAGCAAATGCAAATACAGCTCGTGTTTCTTCATATCCACATTTTAGTAATGTTTTAAATTTACAAAATCTAACATTTCCCCTTCCTATATCACAAATTCCAACTTTCGAGAAAAATAACAATATTTCAATTCATGTATTCGTTTTGGAATTATGTGGGGGTAATGAGCAGCAGCAGAGCGAACATGTGGAGAAATTGAAGGTTCTCCCTGCATATTTAACTAAAAAAAATAAATTAGAGAAGCATTTTAATTTACTATTAATCCAAGATAAATATTATCGCGATGTAGAACCTGCGAAATCCTCAAATTTCATTGATCCCACCGTTAAATTTCACTATTGTCTAATTAAAAATTTATCCAGACTTGTAAATTCTCAAATTAGCTTGAACAACAAAACTTACTTGTGTGAGCGATGTTTAAATAATTTCAAGAGCGAGAATAAGTATAAAAATCACATTGAGGATTGTGGTAAAATGAACATGTGTAAAATTACTTTCCCCCAAGATGATTATTTGAAATTCAAGAATCACTCAAACAAACTACCCATACCATTTATTATTTATTTTGACTTTGAAGCTCTCCTATTACCTATTCAGAACTGCTCTCAATCTAATGTAAGTTCATATACGAACAAAACCCAGCTACACGAGGCGTATAGTGTTGGGTATTATTTAAAATGCCAATTTAACAATTCCCTATCACGATTTGATAGTTATAGGGGATTAGACCCGGCCAAATGGTTGACAGATGAACTAGATAAAATTGGGGAATTTATCGATCTAAAACTTAAATCTATTGTACCTATGGACTTGAATGGTTTTAGTTTCCTAGATATAATGAAGGAAACGAAATGTCATATTTGCGAGAGACAGTTCGAAGAGGGGGATGTTCGTGTTAGAGATCATTGCCATTTCACGGGCAAATATCGAGGATTAGCCCATCAAGATTGTAATCTTAATTATAAATATCGATTCGTAGTGCCTGTTGTGGCTCATAACCTCAGTGGGTACGATATGTTTTTGCTGATTCGAGATATAGCCAAATCGTCCAAACAAAATATTCAAGTACTCCCAATCAATAAAGAGAAGTATATAAGTTTCACTAGAAGTACGAAAAACTCCGTGGTTAAATTTCGTTTCATCGATTCATGTAGGTTTTTAGATTCAAGCTTGGACAAATTAGTGTCATATTTGAAGGTGGAGGATTTGAATATTTTGAAAAGCGAGTTTGCGCACTTATCCGATGATAAATTTAAATTACTAACTCGTAAGGGAGTATTTCCCTATGAACACTTAGATGAATGGGGTAAATTGAACGAGGAAAATCTTCCTCCAATAGAGAAATTTTTTAATAAATTACGCGACGAATCGATAAGTGAGGATGATTATAGGCATGCTCAAACAATTTGGACTAGTTTTAATTGTAGAAATTTAGGTGATTATTCAGATTTATATTTGAAGACAGATGTTTTATTATTGGCCGATGTGTTTGAGAATTTTCGCAGCAAATGTATAGATCTTTTTGCTTTAGATCCGGCCCACTATTTCACGGTTCCCTCCTTCACGTGGGACTGTATGTTGAAATATACAAATGTATCTTTACAATATTTGAAAGACATCGATATGGTCTTATTTGTGGAGAAGGGAATTCGTGGAGGTGTGAGCCAATGCAGTAATCGATTTGCAAAGGCCAATAATAAATACATGAATAATCACGACCCCGAAAAAGAGACAAGTTACCTCATGTATTTTGACGTTTGTAATTTGTACGGATGGGCTATGATTCAATATTTGCCCTATGATGGGTTCAAGTGGGTTGAAAATCTCGATGATGTAGACGTAAGAAACGTCTCAGACGAAAGTCCAATTGGCTACATATTGGAAGTCGATTTAGATTACCCAGCTGAACTTCATGATCTGCATAAAGATCTCCCTCTTTGTCCCACTCACACAGCACCACCCAACAGCAAATTACCTAAATTACTAACAACTCTCCACAATAAATCGAAATATATCATTCACTATCGAAATTTAAAACAATGTTTGGCGCTGGGGATGGTGCTGAAAAAAGTCCATAGAATTTTGGAATTTAAGCAAGCTCCGTGGCTTAAAGCATACATAGATCTCAACACTAGATTGAGGGCAGCTTCTAAGAATGCGTTTGAAATAGCTCTCTTCAAGCTGCTGATCAACGCAATTTTCGGTAAATCTATGGAGAATGTACGGAAGCATAGACTAGTTAGATTAGTTAATAAATGGTATGGGCCCTATGGGGCTCGCTATTATATTTCTCAACCTAATTTCAATAGCAGCAAGATATTTGAGGAGAATTTGGTGGCCATAGAACAGAATAAATTAGAAGTTTTATTCAACAAACCCATCTATGTGGGGATGTCTATTTTGGACATCTCCAAAACCTGCGTTTACGATTTCCATTATGGCTTTATGTTGAAATTATACAAAGACCCTGGATTGATGCGATTATGTTACACTGATACTGACAGTTTGATTTACCATATTATTACAAACGATGACATTTATGAGTCAATTATAAATAGAAATATCGGGAAATTTGATACGAGTGATTATGCTCCAGACAACCTCTTTAATATTCCGCAGGTCAACAAAAAAGTAGTAGGCTTAATGAAGGACGAGAACAAAGGGCTTTTGATGGATAAGTTCGTTGGTTTGCGGGCAAAAATGTACAGCTTCACTGTCCAAAATCAAAATCGCGATGATGACGTCACAAAGAAAGCCAAAGGGGTGCGCGAGTATGTCTTACGAAATACAATAACATTTGAGGACTACGTTAGATGTCTGGAAGAGAACATAGAGATGTATCGCGTCCAGAGATCTATCCGCTCTTTTGACCTTAAGTTATACACAATTGAGCAGAATAAAATCGCTTTGAGCCCCTTTGATAATAAACGGGTTATATTGGGGGATAAAACAAGCACCCTACCTTATGGACACTATTCTTTAGGTTAGAATTAAGATTTTTGATGTTTTTAAATTTGGGTAGTAGTAGTAGTAGTTGTGTAAATTATATATGTATTTTTGTTTTTAAATTAGTGGGGTTAAGATATTTTGTAAGTAAGTATAATTATACACATTTTTGATTGATTCAGATGATTGGCTGTATGTATTTTTCTTCATCCTATTAAATATTTTATGAGGAAGTTGGGTGTTTTAATAAACCAAAAATAATAGCATCAATTTTTTTATTGTTCAAAATCATACATAACTTTATTTTTATAGAAAAATAACATTTCTCTAAGTGTATTGGTTGATAAACAGTCGGGCGAAATACCGATAAAACAATACAAGAGGACCATTTCATCGGGCTGCTGCTGCTGCTGATGCTGGTCTCTCGTACTTTTAATCATATCAATAACATTATGATAGTATGTGGAAAATCCAAAATGTTCCAGAAAAGACATTCGATGTGATAGCACTTCATCGTTGATTCGAATTATTTCTCGAACATCTTCCTCACACAACCACAAATGGATATTGTGCTTTGTAACTTGAAGTAATTTAATATTATTGAAGTACACAAGTTGAACTATTTGACAGTATTCATCGGATAATATGGGAGCCCCATCGAAATCTGATTGTAGACTTGTGAAGAATTCGGTGATTTTCACTCGTAGAATATCGATGAAATCGATCCATTCCAGCAGGCTGAAGCTGACTTTACAATTTTGGGTAAGTTGAATGAGTGAGATTGTAGGTGAGAGGGTTCGCACAGGACTCAATCCACATTTGATTTCATAACTTGCCCCCACCAACGGGTACGTTGTATTCATCAATAGGAATGGCTCGTCTTTTGCCTTCATCTCAAACTCTTCTAAAAGCCGATCCAACTCGAAAGAACTGCTGCTGCTGCTGCTACTATCTTCACCAACACTATCCTGGGACAACATCTTATTAAAACTGTTCTCGATTCACTAGAACCTGACCCCTCAAACCAAATATTTACACCTCGCACATGCGCAGCTCATTAGCAGCATATTTCTTTGATGTGATCGGAAGTTTGGATGAGAACATCGAAGCATAAAACTTGTAGTGTTGGCGGAGGAGAAAATTTGTGGTGTTGGTTGCGTTCCCCACACGAGTCGAAGAAGAAAGTTTTATTAGGAAGTCCTCTACGAATCCCTCGTAGATCCATTATTTCACTTCGGTAAGGGAGAAGCGCGACCCGATAAAAATCAACACCAATTTCACTCTGTAGCACTCTGTAACAATCAAGTATATACGATCCTGGTTTGGGGATTATACCGGGAACTTGGTGTAATATGAAATTCTTCCATCTATTTTCGTATATAAAGTAGCCTTCAACATTCATATCAATTATCTCCCAATCGTTTTCGGATGGGTTGAAATCTCCTCCGAAATAGAAAATATCCGCATACGCGCATTCTTTCAAAGCTCCAATAATGAACGTTACAAAATCTCCTGCGATTATCCAATTTTTCGAGGGTAATTGTAATTCTTCGATGTTTTCCATCAAATTTGGTGGACCTTTAAATTGTTTTGCATCGTACACGGTGGTAAGTACATTATGAGCAAAACTGTTGTATAATTGCGAAGACATTTTCACGCAGACTGATTCGATTATTTGACTTCCACCACTTGCTTGAACCACCAGTCAAATGGAAGACATGCGCAGTAGCACATTATACAACTTCAGAATTTTCAATCCAACTTTTCTCTTTCATACCGTACCATTTTACATACATTTTGTTACCCTTTTTTCGGAGCACCTTCTCAATCAAATAAACGTCTGGCTGTTTGGTTTTCTGCAATTCTTCCTCGTAGAAACAACCGCTGATTGGTGCGTTGGTCATATCTTCTAGTAGATATGTGATCGGGTTGGTAATTTTAACTTTGATGATTTTAAATAATTCCGCACTCCAATTGGGCGTAAATCCCTTCTCAAAAATATGTTTAGCTTTACTTATTCGCACAATATCCCCCACATGGTATTTGTGAGGTAGGGCCAACTTAATGTGTGAGTAAGATTGCTTCAATATGCGACTTTCATTCTGTTTCGTAACCTTGAACGGAGCCATTTTTATAGTTCTATGTTTACGTTTATTATATTTTTCGGTGACTTCTTGAAGTGTATCCACCCATTTGTATTTCCCGCTCAGACTGAATCGCTTGTAGATCGCTTCTTTCAACGTTCGAATGACACGTTCAGCAATGGTGGCTTTCTTCACAGAATACGTATTATAATGGTTGATTTTATGTTTTTTCATTAGCTCGTCAAAGTGTCTGTTGAAGAATTCTTTACCTTGATCGCTTTGTAGGTTCCTAGGCGTACGATGTCCTTCTAGTAATATAGAATTGACTGCTTTCCGAACCTCTTCGGCCGATTTCGTTTTCAGCGGGCGTGTCCATAGAAATTTCGAGAAGCAATCGATCACCACCAAAATGTATTTAAACCCTCGATTTTCGCGCGCATAATTACCCATTTCAGCAAGATCCATTTGCCACAAGTCATCCAACCCTTTTATGATTGTTCTGCGACGTTTAAAATTCTTTCTAACAGGCTTATGAAGCTCATCAACCACCTGCGCTTTACCCTTCATCATTTTTTTGGATCGATCTGCGTTGACGGAGCTAATAACTTTTGTGGTGGTGGGGAGGTGGTAGGAGCTCTTTTATAGGGATGATGATGATGTGGCGGTGCTTCACCTTTTGCTTTTTTTGTTATCGTCTCCGCAGCCGTCTCCAAACTGGTGATAATAATAGCTTGTTCTATTTGTGATAGATTGCTTTCGATGGTCTGTATACGTGCGATCAAGGCCTGATCATTAGTACTGCGCGTTTTATAGTCTAATTCTATAGTTATCAGTTTACTATTGATGGTCTGTATACTTTCGAATAGGTTGGCATATTTTGAAGTGTTTTCTTGATCGTTACTGATGAGTGTTTTATAGTCTTCACGTATTTTCTTCAATAATTTTTCAAGATTCAGCTCATTCGCTTCAGTAGCTTTGGACGATGCTATCATACCATCTACAAGTTTTTCAATTTTAATTCTATTTTGTGTTGTAGAATCAATCAGTGGGTCGGTGATTTTTTTATTTTCATCCTGTATACTCTGTTTTATGGCTGCAGAGTGAACATAACTTTGATTTTTGTATGACTGTATTTCGGTACGGAGAATCTTCAATTCTTCGTTTATATTCGTATCCACTTTAGTGATGGCGTTATCTACATATACTTTGTTCGTAACATCATTAGCTGATATAGGTATTTTCACATTGCAAATTTTCAAATTTTCCATATCCACATCACCGTCGGGCGTGTGCCTTAAAATGTTCATAAACATCGATTTGCGTTTGAAAACATCGATGATGCTATCGCCCGACAACGCAGATCGCCTACCGAACTTATCAAGACTCATTATATAAATGCTGTGGGGTTCAAGTAATCAATACTAATATATGATGTCCGCCTCTCTTAGTTCATTTATTATAGCGACAATTTCATTATCGTGCGAAGTATTTCCAGCTTGTTGCGATGCCATCAGTAGTTTTAGTCGGTCCACCAGCTCGTTTGGATCATCCCAAAAAATATATTCCATAGGCTTCTTGTTGTATGTCAAATGTAAACCGCTACCGCTTGCTACTGTCGAAGTCGTCTCTGACGACGACGAGGTTGATTGAAACATAGGTTTAATTATGGACATGTACTTTGGCGCATTGGTACCCTTCAAACGACCGTTAATATTTTTATGTGCATTTGTTAACCGTAAAATTTCTTTGTATGCTGCTCGATCTTTATTCGTGAATTTTCTGGGTGTTTTGTAGAATATGAGCTCGTACAATCCAGGTGTTCCCTGTGCGCTATATCCTACGGTTTCGATATTCTCACCGAATATTATCTTTTTAAAACCGAGAATCCACCCGGTAGAGCTCGCATCATAAACAGGTCCATATACTTTATCGATTTTCTTGTTGTTTTCCCAATGTTCTTGAACGTATTTACGCACTTGTGGCGGATAATTTGTAAGTGAAGGTTCAATCTCAGTCATAGCATCACCGAACGCGTCGTCATCCTCCTCCCCCTCCTCTTCCTCATCATCATCGACATCATCTTTAGGTTCTAATTTTATTTCTTTTTTCATCGACTGCGCAGCAGGATGTTTAATTTTTTTAACGATCGCTTTCAATGGTGTGGCGATAGGTTTGAACAGTTGTTCTATTGATTCGTCTTCTTCAGATTTACCTAGTTTCAAGGCTAGATATTTCTTTCTTATAGACTTACTCAATTCAAAGATTTTTCGCTTACGTGCTAACTGTTCAGCATCCATCTTGTATTTGAACTAAAATTAACAATTCACGTTTTTATATATACATCGAAACCTTTGCGGTATCTGCCATCGTTCAAGTCGAAATCCTTAGCAATGACCAAAGTTCCAAAATTATCCGTCCAACACATGGCGCACATCTTCTTGAACTGATTGAAATCGACGTCTGGTGATACGTGCTCATCAAATACATGCTTCAAATTGATCTCGTCCTGCTTAAAAAGAACGATCAAATTACAATTGTCACGGATCAATTGTTTCGGTATTTTCGAGTACGTTTGGCACAGATATGCCGCATCGATATTCTTATGTCTACACATGGAATAGTATTCCCGAATTTTTTGCTGACCCTCGCACGCGATGTCATCAAAAAGAAATATGGAATTAGCTCTAGCCTCGTTCGGACTTATTATTTCCTCGTTGTCTTTATAGGGAAAATAGCCAACACCTTTAACTCGATCTAAAACTTCCTGCAACAGTTGATACTTGGGCTGATACAACGACTTTGAGTATACGTAGACGTTTTTGAACTTTGCCCCATTCGGATTGAATAATAGCGATAACATCACGTTCGTTTTACCACACCCACTAGGTCCACAAATTATCGCACGAAAAGAGTCTGGTAACAATTTACCATGTTTACCTACGCGATTAGTATTCGTCTGCCCTATGTCTAAATTCTCGATGGGCAGTGTCTGCTCTTGTTGAACGGTCTTCATATTGTGAGGTAGTTCAAATCTGATGTTTGTATATATAAATAGAAACGTTCGAAGATCGAGAGCTCAGTATCAATGTTGATCTATCAGGGTGAAGGTTTGTTGAATTCACTCATTAACAGTCTCCCGTTCGAAGTACATATTCCATCGTATCAATTCTGCGGACCTGGTACTAAGCTACAGAAGCGACTTGCGCGTGGCGATAAAGGTGTTAATCAGTTGGATTCGGTCTGTCGCGAGCACGACATAGCTTATTCCCAACACAAATCTCTAGAAGACCGTCATAAGGCCGATAAAATATTAGAGGACGCAGCTTGGCAACGTGTTAAATCCAAGGACGCTAAGGCTGGCGAAAGACTAGCTAGTCTATTGGTTACCGGAGGAATGAAAGTTAAACGTAAACTAGGAATGGGTCTTAGGAAACGTGCTGGTGGTCGTCGTGGAGGATGTTGCTTTCGGAAAGATATAGTGGGACATATTTCCAAGTCTATGGAACCGTCTGCGTCGTTGCGAAAGTCCGCTATGAATGCATTGAAAGCTGCACGCATAGCTATTAAGCGAGTTGGAGGTAAGAAGCGTGTTAAAGTACCACGCATAATACCGCTGCCGAAATCTGGAGGATTCCTTCCGTTATTACTACCTATTTTGGGGGCGCTGGGGGCCTTAGGGTCTGTGGCGGGTGGTGCAAGTGCCATAGCCAATACAGTAGTTAATGCTAAAAACGCTAAAAAGAAACTTGAAGAGGATCAGCGTCATCATGCAGCTATGGAGTCATTAGGTAAAGGATTATACTTGCGGAAGAATGCGAAAGGAGGATTTGGACTGTTTTTGAAGAAACAACAAAAAAACTTTCAATAGAGCTACCCAATAGGCCGTTGTACGACGTGGATTTGGTGCGTTTCGCAAAGAAAATGAAAATACCACATTTTCGAGGTGTCTTTATGCGAGACAATTTACCTAAGAGACGCCCCTGGAGACAAGAATGCGCCATTATGAATTTGGATTCGGTCAAAAACAACGGTACTCATTGGGTGGCCTTTAGAAAAATGAATAATCAAGTGGAATACTTTGACTCTTTTGGAAATTTAAAACCTCCAAAGGAACTTGTTCGATATCTGGGTGGTGGTGGTGGTGGTGGGGTTAGAATTTTCTATAATAACGACACCTATCAAAAGTATGATCAGGTGATTTGTGGACATTTATGTTTGAAATTTCTCAGTTCTACGTAAACATCTGACGTGTGCAGTCATGTCGGAGCCCTACGATAAATTTATCGCAAAGATTATGCAACAACTTTCTGTTGATGTTCCTAGAGCTGGAATGTCATCAATCATCCGATACGTATATGATAATCTAATAATGGCAATGGAAAAACCTTCAAGCGAGCTGACCAAAAGAGACTTATTATTTCTGCCGATGGAATACATTCTAAAACATTTGGATTTGGTGTCTCTCAATCAAAATGAGGTTCCGAAATATATGTTCAAATCCCTTTACCGTCATATGCGGTGTACGGAACATATCGATGAAGATTGTGATTGTCTACCACCTCCACGCAAACTATGTTCTCAATGTTTATCTCAACAGATTTCCAAGGTCATGGAGACCGAGGGAATAACGCAGCATGAGAAGCAGGTGTTGATTGATGAAGTGTGCCGAGACGATCCATACTTTATAAAATCATACTTATTCCATCTATTAATGTTAAAATATAAATAGAAATGTCGCAATAAATTCTTATCAGTATCATGTCGCAGTTATTCACGCTAACAAGCACCAACCATATATTCTCGTTCACACCGCAGAATTCGATAGAGTTGAAGCCTGATAAGCGATACTATTTGGCTTTGTTGGGATTTACTTCTTATAACTCTATACCGAATATCGAGAACGAAAAATTTTACTATTTGGGGGGCGATGGAAAGACTTTGAAAACAATCGAAATACCTTCGGGCAACTACGAAATATCCGACATTGAAGAATTGATTCGGAAAAGATTGAACGTAAAAGAAGATGTCTTCTCGCTGAAGCCCAATAACAATACATTAAAGTGTGAGATATTTCATCAGAACCATGACATTTCGTTTGTTGAGGAAGATAGCTTGGGTAAAATATTGGGGTTTTCGCGTAAAGTCTTGGAAAAGGGTGTGGTGCACATGTCCGATTTGCCTGTCAACATTATAAAAGTAAGCAACATTCGGTTCGAATCAAACATTACCGTAGGAGCCTTCTACCGAGATAGACCTGCGCATACGATCTACGACTTTCCCATCACCGACGATCCCGGCTATAGAATTGTGGAACGTCCGAGGAATCCTCTATATTTACCAGTGTCAGATATCGCTGAAATTACCAACATCACCGTACTCGCTCTAGATCAGCATTCGAATCCGATAAATTTCCGTGGTGAAGAAAGTGTTCTACATCTACATTTACAAGAAGTCTGAGAACGGAATATGGGTCTAGTTGTTGCTGCTGCTGGCAATAAAAGAACATCGCACGCTTCATATTCATCAGTCTTCAACAAAACGTGCAAGGTGCGAGAGCTACTACCACTCACCAAAGCCAACCGATTAGTTCTACAATCTTTAGGGTTTCACCTTAAATAAAAATGTCTAATAAGCGAAAGTTCGGTGGTGTAGATGATAATGGAGATAACAATGTTATCTCTTCAATTTTCGATTTATACCAGCAACCGAAATTCGACGAGTCGATTCGGAAAGCCGAGTATAGATCGATTACACCGTTCGTTAAAGCCTTCAATAACAGCGACATCGTGGAGTTTGGGATAAATCAAGTGGACGCGTTTTTTTCCATGAAGGATACTCTATTGGCGATCAAGGGGAAAATCGAAGTGAAGGGTGGAGGTAATGTTATATTGTTGCCGAATTATGGAGCCTTCCTTTTCGACTCTTGCTCATACATTGAGAGTGGTAGGGACATCGAAACAGTTCGAGATCCTGGTATAGTCAGCGCTGTTCGAGCATTTACCTGCTATGCTCCTACAGCTTCTACGCATATGGCTACCGCTAGTTGGTTGTATCCCCTTGAGAGCGTAGTTCTGCACGAAACTAAATCATTCAGTCTATTGATTCCGCTGAAGCATATATTCAACATTTTCAACGATTACCCGATGATTACATTCGGTAGGCAGACTATTCGACTGGTACGTGCTCGAAACGATAACGATTGCGTTAACATTGAAACCGCCACGACCAGCGTTAAATTCCTGATTGATAGCATGGAATTGAAAGTGAAGTATATCTATCCCAACGATATAATTAGAGAAAAGCTATTGCGAGCAATCAAGAGTGATTCGCCCATCCTAATTCCATTCCGGAAGTGGGAATGCCATGAGCTTCCTGCCATAACAAGCGAGGCCCGACGAGAAATTTGGGCGGTCAAGACTAGTGCAGCAGTTGAAAAACCTCGCTATGTCATAGTATTCTTTCAAACGGACAAAAGGAACAATGTGAAGGCTAACCCCACAATATTTGACCATCTGGATATAACAAGTATTCGCTTATCTCTAAACGGCGAATATTACCCCAACGAGCGAATGAACTTGGACTTTGCCAAGGATGATTTCACGCTCGCCCACCATAACTATACAGAGTTCTACTCTAGCTATACAAATTCCTCGTCGGCTGTGAAACAACCAATGTTAGATTATACCAGTTTCAAAAAACGCGCCCTCTACATAATCGATTGTTCGAAACAGGAGGAAGCAGTGAAATCTGCAACTGTTGATGTGCGATTGGAAATCGAGGCAGATAAGGGATTTCCAGCCAATACGAAAGCATATTGCATCATCATTCACGATTGTTTGATGGAGTACTACCCCCTCTCAGAAATAGTGAAGAGTCTAATCTAAAACATACGGCCTAACGACTACGTCGCCCGATCAGTTTAGTACGAGTCATCATGAGAATAGCATTGGTTGATATTCAGGGGTTCATCATCGATGATGTCTTTCATCCCAAAGAAATGTCTATACAAATTGGGTTCAAACGACATTATTCGTTGTTTAAGCCAGCCGTACCGCTTACGATGTTAAGTGAGAAGGATCGAAAATCTGTTTGGTATTTGGAACATTTTTGTCATGGTTTGGAATATACATCGGGCGATGTGGAATATGAAGAAATTGATAATATTCTAAGATTGACTCTACTGTGTGCAGCCGACATTATATATGTTCGAGGACATCAAAAAGCCGAATATCTCTCGAAAAAGTGTGTGGAGCTAGATATCTTTCCACGAATCGTAGATGTGTGCAGTTTCGACAACACCCCATGTCAAACGGGGAAATTCGACCCGACAAACAGACTGAGCTGTCTAAATCATCGCAATGATGGCGGGAAATATATGTGTACAGTCCACCATGTCGATAATCTACAACATTGGTTCCTCACCATCATACTTCCAAAATAAGAATGTACTTTTTCCAAAATAAAAAAAATATTATTAATATTTGATATTTCATTTCTCATACACCTCTTCCCACACACACACACACACACACACACATCATAAACGACCCCCAGTCGTTTGAGTCGCTTGCGAGTCGCTTCCGAGTCGCTTGCGAGTCGCTTTCGAGTCGCTTTCGAGTCGCTTTCGAGTCGCTTTCGAGTCGCATGAGTCGAACTGGTGACAGTCTGTACCTGGGACCCACCATGACAGCTGTCACGTGGTGGTGACACCTCCGCGGAGCAGTCTGTACCTTTGGTCTGCCATGAGACTGCTGTCATATGGTGGCGACACCTCTACAAAACAATCTGTACCTTAGGCCCACCATGATAGCTGTCATGTGGTGGCGACACCTCTACGAAGCAATCTGTACCATAGGTCCGTCATGACAGCTGTCATGTGGTGGTGGCGACACCTCTACGAAGCAATCTGTACCATAGGTCCGTCATGACAGCTGTCATGTGGTGGTGGCGACACCTCTACAACGCAATCTGTACTTAGGGGTCCACCATGACAGCTGTACCTTATGGTCGCCATGACAGTTGGATCTTATGGTCGCCATGACAGCTGGATCTTATGGTCGCCATGACAGCTGTACCTTATGGTCGCCATGACAGCTGTACCTTAGGGCCGCCATGCTGTCATGTGTTAGTCACGTGACCCTGTGACACACTTTTTGCACACACCCTGTATACTCTTTCATGTGACACACTTTTTGCACGCACCCTGTATACTCTTTACAAACAACCGATCCTTATCACCAGACCGACACCCCTATGGCCGCCATCTTGGTTTTTGTCGTAGAACTAGGACCGACACCCCTATGGCCGCCATCTTGGTTTTTGTCGTAGAACTAGTCCAGTATATCTACTAATTATTCAATTAATCAATTAATTTATTATTCAGTTAATTATTCAGTAATTATCATTAATTATTAATTTTTATAATTATTATCAATTATTATTAATCATTATTAATTATTATCAATTATTATTATCATTAATTAATAGTAATTAACAATTAATAAAAATCATTATTATCAATCATTATAAATTGATAATTATTCAATTAATTTTCAAATCAATTATTAATTAATTATAATTTATAATAATTTCAATCATAATAATTAACGATAATTAACAATAATTATCTATAATTAATATTAATTATTATTAATCAATAATAATTAATAACAATTCATAATAATTAATAATAACTAATGATAATTAATGACAATTAATATTAATTTATGACAAGTAATAATAATTAATGACAATTGATGACAATTAATGACAATGACAATTAGACAGTGACAGTGAACCTCAGCAAGGAAAACTCAGATGAATTGATAATGATGAAATATGTGGCGGTAGGAATAGTTAGAGGCAAGGTAGAAAAAGAGAATCCAATCGAAGAAATTACAAATGCTGGTCCTATTCTCACGAGGCAAAAGATTGTAAAGCAAGAGAGGAAGACAACAAGAAAGAAATATGTTATAATTGTGGTATCAAGGGACATGGAAAAGAGACTGTGAGGAGGAAAAATACTGTCCTTCGTCCTTCGTCCTTCGTCCTTCGTCTTTCGTCATTCATTAATTCAATCATTGATTTATTAATTTATTTATTTATTATCTACTTATGGGTGAAGGGAAATTCGTCCTTCGTCCTTATTCCTTATTCCTTTTTCCTTATTCCTTATTCCTTATTCCTTATTCCTTATTCCTTATTCCTTATTCCTTATTCCTTCTTCCTTCTACATTCGTCATTCATTAATTCAATCATTGATTTATTAATTTATTTATTTATTATCCACTTACGGGTGAAGGGAAAATTAAAGTATTACAAACCAACTTTGGGAGAGTAAATGAAGCGCATAGTACTGCGACGGTTATGGCGCAAAGAAATGATATAGATGTAATGGTGATATGCTCATGTGATACAAGACTGTGATTTAATTATCAATTAACAATTAACAATTAACAGTTTTCAATTATAAATTAATTAACATTAATTTATAATTATTAATTAATTACTAATTACTTATCAATTATTAATTTTTTTATTGATTATTTATTTATCAATTATTTATCTATCAATTATTTATTTATTCATCAATTATTCATTTATTAATCAATTATTCATTTATTAATCAATTATTCATGTATTAATCAATTATTTATTTATTAATCAATTATTTATTCATTCATCAATTAATTTTTTATTAATCATTAATTAATTAATTAATCAATTTATTAATCTATCAATTCATCAATTGATCAAATTATTGATTCATCAATTCATTAATCAATTAAATCTCACAATTAATTAAATTAATTAAATTTTTTAATTTATCAATTAATTAAATTTAACAATTAATTAAATTCATCAATTAATTAAATTCATCAATTAATTAAATTCATCAACTAATTAAATTCATCAATTAATTGAATTTATCAATAAATTAAATTTATTAATCAATTAAATTCATCAATCAATTAAATTTATAAATCAATTAAATTTATCAATCAATTAAATTTATTTACCAATTAAATTCATTAATCAATTAAATTCATTATTCAAATAAATTTATTAATTATTTAAATCTATCAATTATTTAAATTTATTGATCAATTATCAATCAACTTAATTTACTAATCTATTAAATACATTGATTAATTTAATTAATTTAATTAATTTTATTATTCAATTATTCAATCATTTAATTATTCAATTAATCAATTATTTTATTATTCAGTTAATTATTCAGTAATTATCATTAATTATTAATTTTTATAATTATTATCAATTATTATTAATCATTATTAATTATTATCAATTACTATTAATTATTATTAATTAATAGTAATTAACAATCAATAAAAATCATTATTATCAATCATTATAAATTGATGAGCATTTAATTAATTTTTAATCAATTATTAATTAATTTTAATTTATAATAATTAACGATAATTAACAATAATTATCAATAATTAATATTAATTATTATTAATCAATAATAATTAATAACAATTCATAATAATTAATAATAATTAATGATAATTATTGACAATTAATAATATTTAACAATAATTGATAATAATGAATGACAATTAATATTAATTAATGACAATTAATAATAATTAATGACAATTGATGACAATTAATGACAATGATAATTAATGACAATTACAATTAGACAGTGACAGTGAACATCAGCAAGGAAAACTCAGATGAATTGATAATGATGAAATATGTGGCAGTAGGAATTGTAGAGGCAAGGGAGAAAAAGAAAATCCAATTGAAGAAATGTTACAAATGCTGGTGCTATGCTCACGAGACAAAAGAGTGTAAAGCAAGAGAGAAAGACAACAAGAAAGAAATATGTTATAATTGTGGTATCAAGGGACATGGAAGTAGACACTGTGAGGAGGAAAAATACTGTCCTTCGTCCTTCGTCATTCGTCATTCGTCATTCGTCATTCGTCATTCGTCATTCGTCATTCGTCATTCGTCATTCGTCATTCGTCATTCGTCATTCGTCATTCGTCATTCGTCATTCGTCATTCGTCCTTCGTCCTTCGTCCTTCGTCCTTCGTCGTATCACAAAAATAAAGATTCTTGACCCAGTATGAATTATATTTATATAAAAATTTTGAAACAGAGTGTTAATGTGACCTGTTTCCCAAGAATTTTTATATATATGACAAAGAAGTGTTTTTTCAAAATAAACGGCCTTTACCGGATTTGAAAGGATTAGTGATGTCAAACAATAAATTATATTGCTGGTATTGCTTGTTATTTACAACTGATACAACTTCATGTTGGGGGAACTTGAGTTATAATGATTTGAAAAATTAAGCTCGTGGTCTAGACAGACATGAAAAATGGCATGAACATACTGCATCGAGTATTAAAATCATAATAATAAATTAAAGACAACCGCGAAGTTTCTTATTGTATTTATCATCCCAGATATAACGTGTAAATCACAATTATCAATAGTTTTTAGATTAGTAAAAAATGGACAACTAGTGGAAAGATTTTCAGGGTTTTACGATGTTAGGTCGGGAAGAACAGCGGTCAATTTATTCAATTTTCTAATGGAAACATTTCAACGATTTGACTTTGCGAATAAATTAATTGCTCATACTTACGACGGCGCATCTGTAATGGCGGGACATTTGAACGGTCTTCAAACGAAAATAAAATCAGTTTCGCCTCAGACTATTTTCACCCATTGTTACGCTCACAACATGAATTTGGTTTTAAGTAATGCATGTAGTTCCATTAAGGAAGTTAGAATTTTTTTTTCAAGTTATCGTCATTTTCAAATTTGTTTAGCAAATCCACCAAAAGAACTGAAGTTTTAAATAACATAGTAGGAAACAGGATTTCCTGTATTGCTCCAACTCGATGGAATTTTACATCACGAGCAGTGTTTACCATCCATAAAAATACAGACAAATTAATTGAAACATTTGATTTTATATTTAACAGTGATAACTTTTCAACAGATCAGGTTTCATTAAATGCTGCTGTTGGTTTAAAATGTTATTTAGAAAATGAAGAATTTTGTTTTTTCTTGATACTTTCAAATTAATATTTGAACAAACTGATCTCATTTTTCAAATTTTACAACATAAATTCACTGATATAATTTATTCAAGAGATCGTTTCAAAAGAGTTTCCCAACACATTTTTAGATAATTCAGTTCTAAAATAGCACTGCACAATGAATTATGCATTGTATACTCGGATAAAGATATTTTAGGCCAGTACGACAGTCACGCCGATATGATAAAATATATGATAGACAATGATTTGCAACAAGTTTTACCTCAGTTTTATTATTTACTTTGTTTGACAGTCACCATTCCTGTCACGTCGGCATCGGTGGAGAAATCATTTTCTACTCTCAAACGAATTAAAAGTTTAATATCTATTGAAAAAGATTTAGTAAAACACTTAAAACAAAATGATACATTTTATGATAATATTATTTAAAAAATTAATAAAAAAAAACAAAATATGAAAAATCCTAGAATAAAGAAAAAATATTAAAAATAAAAAACAAAAAACGAACAAAAAAATTTTTGTCAAGAGAAACTCTATACCTCCACTTTGATTCTTGCTGGGCAACAATTAATTCTGTCACTGAACTAGCTGGTACGGTCGCTGCGCAAAGGTTAAATTAATTGGCTGAATAGAGTATATTTTTACAAAAACTTTTTATGTCCAGCCTCCTCTCTTAAAAAGTTCACGAGCCGCCACTGGCTGTTGTTAGGAGTGGGACAATGTACTATCTCCAAAAGCAGTCGGATGGAACGTGTTGTTAAACATACTAATTGGGCGCTATTATACCCACCACCCAAAAAACTTTGTAACGTATGATCAAGAATATAATGTACTTGAAATACATAAATTTTACATTATATATGAATTATCGGGACATAGGTCACATTTAGGCATAATCATACTTATTCATACCTGCGTCCTTCTTCCTTCTTCCTTCGTCCTTCTTCCTTCGTCCTTCTTCCTTCTTCCTTCTTCCTTCTGCATTCGTCATTCATCAATTCAATCATTGATTTATTAATTTATTTATTCATTATCTACTTACGGGTGAAGGGAAAATTAAAGTATTACAAACCAACTTGAGGAGAGTAAATGAAGCGCATATTACTGCGACGGTTATGGCGCAAAGAAATGATATAGATGTAATGGTGATATGCTCAGGTGATACAAGAATGTGATGTAATTATCAATTAACAATTGACAGTTTTCAATTATCAATTAATAAATATTAATTAATAATTAATAATTAATTACTGATTATTTATCAATTAACAATTTTTTTATTAATTATTTATTTATCAATTATACATTAATTTATCAATTATTTATCCATTAATTATTTATTTATTCATCAATTATTCATTTATTAATCAATTATTCATTTAATAATCAATTAATTATTTATTAATCAATTATTTATTCATTCATCAATTAATAAATCAATTTATTAATCTATCAATTCATCAATTGATAGATTAATTAAATCTCACAATTAATTAAATCAATTAATTTGTTTAATTTATCAATTAATTAAATTCAACAATTAATCAAATTCATCAATTAAATGAATTTATCAATAAATTAAATTTATCAATCAATTAAATTTATTCATCAATTAAATTCATTAATCAATTAAATTCATTATTCAATTACATTTATTAATTATTTAAATTTATCAATTATTTAAATTTATCAATTATTTAAATTTATTGATCAATTATCAATCAACTTAATTCATTAATTAATTAAATACATTGATTAATTTAATTAATTTTATTATTCAATTATTTTATTATTCAGTTAATTATTCAGTAGTTATTAATTATTAATTTTTATAATTATTATCAATTATTATTATTCATTATTAATTATTATCAATTATTATTAATTATTATTAATTAATAGTAATTAACAATTAATAAAAATCATTATTATCAATAATTATAAACTGATAATTATTTAATTATTTTTGATCAATTATTAATTAATCATAATTTATAATAATTAACGATAATTAACAATAATTATTAATAATTAATATTAATTATTATTAATCAATAATAATTAATAACAATTCATAATAATTAATAATAATTAATGATAATGACAATTAATAATATTTAATAATAATTGATAATAATTAATGACAATTATTATTAATTAAAGACAATCAATAATTATTAATGACAATTGATGACAATTAATGACAATGACAATTAATGACAGTGACAATTAATGACAATGACAATTAATGACAATGACAATTGGACAGTGACAGTGAAGCTCATCAAGGAAAACTCAGATGAATTGATAATGATGAAATATGTGGCAGTAGGAATTGTAGAGGCAAGGGAGAAAAAGATAATCCAATTGAAGAAATGTTACAAATGCTGGTCCTATGCTCACGAGGCAAAAGAGTGTAAAGCAACAGAGGAAGAGAACAAGAAAGAAATATGTTATAATTGTGGTATCAAGGGACATGGAAGTAGAGACTGGGAAAGATGCTGTCCTACGTCCTACGTCCTACGTCCTACGTCCTACGTCCTTCGTCCTTCGTCCTTCTTCCTTCTACATTCGTCATTCATTAATTCAATCAATGATTTATTAATTTATTAATTTATTTATTTATCATCTACTTATGGGTGAAGGGAAATTCGTCCTTCGTCCTTCGTCCTTCCTTATTCCTTATTCCTGAGGCAAAAGAGTGTAAAGCAACAGAGGAAGAGAACAAGAAAGAAATATGTTATAATTGTGGTATCAAGGGACATGGAAGTAGAGACTGGGAAAGATGCTGTCCTACGTCCTACGTCCTACGTCCTACGTCCTACGTCCTACGTCCTACGTCCTACGTCCTACGTTCTACGTCCTTCGTCCTTCGTCCTTCGTCCTTCGTCCTTCTTCCTTCTACATTCGTCATTCATTAATTCAATCAATGATTTATTAATTTATTAATTTATTTATTTATCATCTACTTATGGGTGAAGGGAAATTCGTCCTTCGTCCTTCCTTATTCCTTATTCCTTATTCTTGATTCCATATTCCTTATTCCTTCTTCCTTGTTCCTTCTACATTCGTCATTCATTAATTCAATCATTGATTCATTATCTACTTATGGGTGAAGGGAAAATTAAAGTATTACAAACCAACTTGAGGAGAGTAAATGAAGCGCATAGTACTACGACGGTTATGGCGCAAAGAAATGATATAGATGTAATGGTGATCTGCTCATGTGATACAAGACTGTGATTTAATTATCAATTAACAATTAACAATTAACAGTTTACAATTATCAATTAATAAACATTAATTTATAATTAATAATTAATTACTAATTACTTAACAATTATTAATTTTTTTAATGATTATTTATATATCAATTTTACATTTATTTATCAATTATTTATCTATTAATTATTTATTTATTCATCAATTATTCATTTATTAATCAATTATTTATTTATTAATCAATTATTTATTCATACATCAATTAATTTCTTATTGATCATTAATTAATTAATTAATCAATTTATTAATCTATCAATTCATCAATTGATCAAATTATTGATTCATCAATTCATTAATCAATTAAATCTCACAATTAATTAAATTAATTAATTTTTTTAATTTATCAATCAATTAAATTCAACAATTAATTAAATTCAACAATTAATTAAATTCATCAATTAATTAAATTCATCAATTAATTGAATTTATCAATGAATTAAATTTATTAATCAATTAAATTCATCAATCAATTGAATTTATCAATCAATTAAATTCATCAATCAATTAAATTTATTCATCAATTATATTCATTAATAAATTAAATTCATTATTCAATTAAACTTATTAATTAATTAAATACATTGATTAATTTAATCAATTTAATTAATTTAAATATTCAATGTATTTAATTAATTAATAAATTAAGTTGATTGATTATTGATCAATAAATTTAAATAATTGATAAATTTAAATAATTAATAAATTTAATTGAATAATGAATTTAATTGATTTATGAATTTGATTGATTGATAAATTCAATTGATTGATGAATTTGATTGATTAATAAATTTAATTCATTGATGAATTAAATTAATTGATGAATTTAATTAATTGATGAATTTAATTAATTGATGAATTTAATTAATTGTTAAATTTAATTGATTGATAAATTAAAAAAAATTAATTAATTTAATTAATTGCGAGATTTAATTGATTAATGAATTGATGAATCAATAATTTGATCAGTTGATGAATTGATAGATTAATAAATTGATTAATTAATTAATTAATGATCAATAAAAAATTAATTGATGAATGAATAAATAGTTGATTAATAAATAAATAATTGATTAATGAATGAATAATTGATAAATAAATGAATAATTGATGAATAAATAAATAATTAATAGATAAATAATTGATAAATGAATGTACAATTGATAAATAAATAATCATTAAAAAAATTAATAATTGATAAGTAATTAGTAATTAATTATTAATTATAAATTAATGTTCATTAATCAATTAAATTCATTATTCAATTAAATTTATTAATTATTTAAATTTATCAATTATTTAAATTTATTAATTAATTAATTTAATTAATTTAAATATTCAATGTATTTAATTAATTAATAAATTAAGTTGATTGATAATTGATCAATAAATTTGAATAATTGATAAATTTAAATAATTAATAAATTTAATTGAATAATGAATTTAATTGATTAATGAATTTAATTGATGAATAAATTTAATTGATTGATGAATTTAATTGATTGATAAATTCAATTGATTGATGAATTTAATTGATTAATAAATTTAATTCATTGATAAATTCAATTGATTGATGAATTTAATTAATTGATGAATTTAATTAATTGATGAATTTAATTAATTGTTAAATTTAATTGATTGATAAATTGAAAAAATTAATTAATTTAATTAATTGTGAGATTTAATTGATTAATGAATTGATGAATCAATAATTTGATCAATTGATGAATTGATAGATTAATAAATTGATTAATTAATTAATTAATGATGAATAAAAAATTAATTGATGAATGAATATATAGTTGATTAATAAATAAATAATTGATAAATAAATGTACAATTGATAAATAAATAATCATTAAAAAAATTAATAATTGATAAGTAATTAGTAATTAATTATTAATTATAAATTAATGTTTATTAATTGATAATTGAAAACTGTTAATTGTTAATTGTTAATTGATAATTAAATCACAGTCTTGTATCACATGAGCAGATCACCATTACATCTATATCATTTCTTTGCGCCATAACCGTCGCAGTACTATGCGCTTCATTTACTCTCCCCAATTTGGTTTGTAATACTTTAATTTTCCCTTCACCCATAAGTAGATAATAAATAAATAAATTTATAAATCAATGATTGAATTAATGAATGACGAATGTAGAAGGAAGAAGGAAGAAGGAAGAAGGAAGAAGGAAGAAGGAATAAGGAATAAGGAATATGGAATCAAGAATAAGGAATAAGGAATAAGGAAGGACGAAGGACGAAGGACGAATTTCCCTTCACCCATAAGTAGATAATAAATAAATAAATTAATAAATCATTGATTGAATTAATGAATGACGAATGTAGAAGGAAGAAGGAAGAAGAAGGAAGAAGGAAGAAGGAAGAAGGACGAAGGAAGAAGGACGAAGGACGAAGGACGAAGGACGAAGGACGAAGGACGAAGGACGTAGGACGTAGGACGTAGGACGTAGGACGTAGGACGTAGGACGTAGGACGTAGGACGTAGGACGTAGGACGTAGGACGTAGGACGTAGGACGTAGGACGTAGGACGTAGGACGTAGGACGTAGGACGTAGGACGTAGGACGTAGGACGTAGGACGTAGGACGTAGGACGTAGGACAGCATTTTTCCACCTCACAGTCTCTACTTCCATGTCCCTTGATACCACAATTATAACATATTTCTTTCTTGTTGTCTTCCTCTGTTGCTTTACACTCTTTTGCCTCGTGAGCATAGGACCAGCATTTGTAACATTTCTTCAATTGGATTCTCTTCTTCTCCCTTGCCTCTACAATTCCTACTGCCACATATTTCATCATTATCAATTCATCTGAGTTTTCCTTGCTGAGGTTCACTGTCACTGTCCAATTGTCATTGTCATTAATTGTCATTGTCAATAATTGTCACTGTCATTAATTGTCATTGTCATTAATTGTCATCAATTTTCATTAATAATTATTGATTGTCTTTAATTAATAATAATTGTCATTAATTATTATCAATTATTATTAAATATTATTAATTGTCATTAATAATCATTAATTATTATTAATTATTATGAATTGTTATTAATTATTATTGATTAATAATAATTAATATTAATTATTAATAATTATTGTTAATTATCGTTAATTATTATAAATTATAATTAATTAATAATTGATCAAAAATAATTAAATAATTATCAATTTATAATTATTGATAATAATGATTTTATTAATTGTTAATTACTATTAATTAATAATAATTAATAATAATTGATAATAATTAATAATGAATAATAATAATTGATAATAATTATAAAAATTAATAATTAATAATTACTGAATAATTAACTGAATAATAAAATAATAGAATAATAAAATTAATTAAATTAATCAATGCATTTAATTAATTAATAAATTAAGTCGATTGATAATTGATCGATAAATTTAAATAATTGATAAATTTAAATAATTAATAAATTTAATTGAATAATGAATTTAATTGATTAATGAATTTAATTGATGATTAAATTTAATTGATTGATAAATTTAATTTATTGATAAATTCAATTAATTGATGAATTTAATTAATTTATGAATTCAATTAGTTGATGAATTTGATTAATTGTTAAATTTAATTAATTGATAAATTAAAAAAATTAATTGATTTAATTAATTGTGAGATTTAATTAATCTATCAATTGATGAATTGATAGATTAATGAATTGATTTATTAATTGATGAATGAATAAATAATTGATTAATAAATAAATAATTGATTATTAAATGAATAATTGATTAATAAATGAATAATTGATGAATAAATAAATTATTAATTGATAAATAATTAGTAATTAATTATTAATTATTAATTAATATTTATTAATTGATAATTGAAAACTGTTAATTGTTAATTGATAATTACATCACATTCTTGTATCACCTGAGCATATCACCATTACATCTATATCATTTCTTTGCGCCATAACCGTCGCAGTAATATGCGCTTCATTTACTCTCCTCAAGTTGGTTTGTAATACTTTAATTTTCCCTTCACCCATAAGTAGATGATGAATAAATAAATTAATAAATCAATGATTGAATTGATGAATGACGAAGGAAGAAGGAAGAAGGAAGAAGGAAGAAGGAAGGACGAAGGACGATAGACGAAGGACGAAGGACGAAGGACGAAGGACGAAGAACGAAGGACGAAGGACGAAGAACGAAGGACGAAGGATGAAGGACGAAGGACAGTATTTTTCCTCCTCACAGTCTCTACTTCCATGTCCCTTGATACCACAATTATAACATATTTCTTTCTTGTTGTCTTCCTCTCTTGCTTTACAATCTTTTGCCTCGTGAGCATAGGACCAGCATTTGTAATTTCTTCGATTGGATTCTCTTTTTCTACCTTGCCTCTAACTATTCCTGCTGCCACATATTTCATCATTATCAATCCATCTGCGTTTTCCTTGCTGAGGTTCACTGTCACTGTCTAATTGTCATCGTCATTAATTGTAATTGTCATTAATTGCCATTGTCATTAATTGTCATTAATTGTCATTAATTGTCATTAATTGTCATTAATCGTCATCAATTATTATTGATTGTCATTAATTGTCATTAATTGTCATCAATTATTATTGATTGTCATCAATTATTATTAATTGTCATTAATTATTATTAATTGTCATTAATTATTATCAATTATTATTAATTATTATTAATTGTCATTAATTATCATTAATTATTATTAATTATTATCAATTATTATCAATTAATATTGATTAATATTAATCAATATTAATTATTGTTAATTATCGTTAATTATTTTAAATTAATTTCAATCAATAATCAATCAATAATTAATCAATAATTAATTAAATAATTAATAATTAATAATTATTGATAATAATTATTATTAATTGTTAATTACTATTAATTAATAATAATTGATAATAATTAATAATGATTAATAATAATTGATAATAATTATGAAAATCAATAATTAATGATAATTACTGAATAATTAACTGAATAATAAAATAATTGAATAATTGAATAACTAAATGATTGAATAATTAAATAATTGAATGATTAAATAAATTAAATTAATTAAATTAATCAATGTATTTAATTTATTGATAAATTTAGTTTATTGATGAATTCGATTGATTCATAAATTTAATTGATTAATAAATTTGATTAATTAATAAATTTAATTGATTAATACATTTAATTGATCAATAAATTTAATTAATTGATGAATTTAATTGATTAATAAATTTAATTGAATAATGAATTTAATTGAATAATGAATTTAATTGAATAATGAATTTAATTGATGAATAAACTTAATTGATTGATGAATTTACTTGATTTATAAATTTAATTCATTGGTAAATTCTATTAATTGATGAATTTAATTAATTGATGAATTTAATTAATTGATGAATTTAATTAATTGTTAAATTTAATTATTTGATAAATTACAAAAATCAATTAATTTAATTAATTGTGAGATTCAATTGATTAATGAATTGATGAATCAATAATTTGATCAATTGATGCATTGATAGATTAATAAATTGATTAATTAATTAATGATGAATTAAAAAATAATTGATTTATAAATGAATAATTGATTAATAAATGAATAATTGATGAATTAATGAATAATTAATAGATAAATAATTGATAAATAAATGTATAAAGATAAATAAATAATTAATAGAAAAATTAATAATTGTTGAATAATTAGTAATTAATTATTAATTATTAATTAATATTTATTAATCGATAATTAAAAACTGTTAATTGTTAATTGTTAATTGGTAATTAAATGTCAGTCTTGTATCACATGAGCATATCACCATTACATCTATTCATTTCTTAGCGCCATAACCGTCGCAGAATCTATCAATTCATCAATTGATCAAATTAGTGATTCATCAATTCATTAATCAATTAAATCTCACAATTAATTTAATTAATTAATTTTTTTAATTTATCAATCAATTAAATTCAACAATTAATTAAATTCATCAATTAATTAAATTCATCAATTAATTAAATTCATCAATTAATTGAATTTATCAATGAATTAAATTTATTAATCAATTAAATTCATCAATCAATTGAATTTATCAATCAATTAAATTCATCAATCAATTGAATTTATTCATCAATTAAATTCATTAACAATTAAATTCATTATTCAATTAAATTTATTAATTATTTTAATTCATCAATTATTTAAATTTATTGATCAATTATCAATCAACTCAATTTATTAATTAATTAAATACATTGATTAATTTAATTAATTTAAATATTCCATTATTCAATCTTAATTATTCAATTAATCAATTATTTTATTATCCAGGTAATTATTCAGTAATTATCATTAATTAACAATTAATAAAAATCATTATTATCAATCATTATAAATTGATAATTATTTAATTAATTTTTAATCAATTAATAATTAATTATGATTTATAATAATTAACGATAATTAACAATAATTATCAATAATTAATATTAATTATTATTAATCAATAATAATTAATAACAATTCATAATAATTAATGATAATTAATAATATTTAATAATAATTGATAATAATGAATGACAATTGATATTATTTTCGCCCTTCTTTTCGTCCGTCTCCTTTTCGTCCGTCTCCTTTTCGTCCGTCTCCTTTTCGTCCGTCTCCTTTTCGTCCGTCTCCTTTTCGTCCGTCTCCTTTTCGTCCTTTCCCTTTTCGTCCTTTCCCTTTTCGTCCTTTCCCTTTTCGTCCTTTCCCTTTTCGTCCTTTCCCTTTTCGTCCTTTCCCTTTTCGTCCTTTCCCTTTTCGTCCATCCCCTTTTCGTCCATCCCCTTTTCGTCCATCCCCTTTTCGTCCATCCCCTTTTCGTCCATCCCCTTTTCGTCCATCCCCTTTTCGTCCATCCCCTTTTCGTCCATCCCCTTTTCGTCCATCCCCTTTTCGTCCATCCCCTTTTCGTCCATCCCCTTTTCGTCCATCCCCTTTTCGTCCATCCCCTTTTCGTCCATCCCCCTTTCGTCCTTCCCCTTTTCGTCCTTCCCCTTTTCGTCCTTCCCCTTTTCGTCCTTCCCCTTTTCGTCCTTCCCCATTTCGTCCTTCCCCTTTTCGTCCTTCCCCTTTTCGTCCTTCCCCTTTTCGTCCTTCCCCTTTTCGTCCTTCCCCTTTTCGTCCTTCCCATTTTCGTCCTTCCCATTTTCGTCCTTCCCATTTTCGTCCTTCCCCTTTTCGTCATTCCCCCTTTTCGTCATTCCCCCTTTTCGTCCTTCTCCCTTTCCGTTCATCCCCTTTTCGTCCATCTCCTTTTCGTCCATCGCCTTTTAGTCCATCCCCTTTTCGTCCTTCCCCTTTTCGTCCATCGCCTTTTCGTCCTTCCCCTTTTCGTCCTTCCCCTTTTCGTCCATCCCCTTTTCGTCCTTCCCCTTTTCGTCCATCCCCTTTTCGTCCATCCCCTTTTCGTCCATCCCCTTTTCGTCCATCTCCTTTTCGTAAATCTCCTTTTCGTCCATCGCCTTTTAGTCCATCCCCTTTTCGTCCTTCCCCTTTTCGTCCTTCCTCTTTTCGTCCTTCCCCTTCTCGTCCTTCCCTTTTTCGTCCTTCCCCTTTTCGTCCTTCCCCTTTTCGTCCTTCCCCTTTTCGTCCTTCCCCTTTTCGTCCTTCCCCTTTTCGTCCTTCCCCTTTTCGTCCTTCCTCTTTTTCGTCCTTCCCCTTTTCGTCCTTCCACTTTTCGTCCTTCCCCTCTTCGTCCTTCTCCTTTTCGTCCTGCTCCTTTTCGTATTTCTCCTTTTCGTCCTTCTCCTTTTCGTCCTTCTTCTTCTCGTCCTTCTCCTTTTCGTCCTTCCCCTTTTCGTCCTTCCCCTTTTCGTCCTTCCCCTTTTCGTCCTTCCCCTTTTCGTCCTTCCCCTTTTCGTCCTTCCCCTTTTCGTCCTTCCCCTTTTTGTCTATCCCCTTTTTGTCCATCCCTTTTTTGTCCATCTTCTTTTCGTCCATCTTCTTTTCGTCCTTCTCCTTTCCGTCCTTCTCCTTTTCGTTCTTCTCCTTTTCGTCCTTCTCCTTTTCGTCCTTCTTCTTTTCGTCCTTCTCCTTTTCGTCCTTCTCCTTTTCGTCCTTCTCCTTTTCGTCCTTCCCCTTTTCGACCTTCCCCTTTTCGTCCTTCCCCGTTTTGCCATCCCCTTTTTGTCCATCCCCTTTTCGTCCATCTTCTTTTCGTCCATCTCGTTTACTTCCATCTCCTTTTCGTCCATCCCCTTTTCGTCCATCCCCTTTTCGTCCATCCCCTTTTCGTCCTTCCCCTTTTCGTCCTTCCCCTTTTCGTCCTTCCCCTTTTCGTCCTTCCCCTTTTCGTCCTTCCCCTTTTCGTCCTTCCCCTTTTCGTCCTTCCCATTTTCGTCCTTCCCCTTTTCGTCCTTTCCCTTTTCGTCCTTTCCCTTTTCGTCTTTCCCCTTTTCGTCCTTCCCCTTTTCGTCCTTCCCCTTTTCGTCCTTTGTCCTTATCGTCCATCTCCTTTTCGTCCTTTGTCCTTTTCGTCAATCTCCTTTTCGTCCTTTGTCCTTTTCGTCCATCTCCTTTTCGTCCTTTGTCCTTTTCGTCCATCTCCTTTTCGTCCTTTGTCCTTTTCGTCCATCTCCTTTTCGTCCATCTCCTTTTCGTCCATCTCCTTTTCGTCCATCTCCTTTTCGTCCTTTGTCCTTTTCGTCCTTAGTCTTTTTCGTCCTTTGTCCTTTTCGTCCTTAGTCTTTTTCGTCCTTTGTCCTTTTCGTCCATCTCCTTTTCGTCCTTTGTCCTTTTCGTCCATCTCCTTTTCGTCCTTTTCATCTATCTCCTTTTCGTCCTTTTCGTCCATCTCCTTTTCGTCCTTTGTCCTTTTCGTCCTTTGTCCTTTTCGTCATTTGTCCTTTTCGTCCTTTGTCCTTTTAGTCCTTTGTCCTTTTCGTCCTTTGTCCTTTTCGTCCTTTGTCCTTTCCGTCCTTTGTCCTCTTCGTCCTTTGTCCTTTTCGTCCTTTGTCCTTTTCGTCCTTTGTCCTTTTCGTCCTTTGTCCTTTTCGTCCTTTGTCCTTTTCGTCCTTTGTCCTTTTCGTCCTTTGTCCTTTTCGTCCTTTGTCCTTTTCGTCCTTTGTCCTTTTCGTCCTTGGTCCTTCTTTTCGTCCTTGGTCCTTCTTTTCGTCCTTAGTCCTTCTTCTCGTCCTTGGTCCTTCATTTCGTCCTTGGTCCTTCTTTTCGTCCTCCTCCTCTTCGTCCTTCTCCTTTTCGTCCTTCTCCTCCTTCTCCTTTTCGTCCTCCTCCGTCCTTCTCCTTTTCGTCCTCCTCCGTCCTTCTCCTTCTGGTCCTCCTCCGTCCTTCTCCTTTTCGTCCTCCTCCGTCCTTCTCCTTTTCGTCCTCCTCCGTCCTTCTTTTCGTCCTCCTCCGTCCTTCTCCTTTTCGTCCTCCTCCACCCTTCTCCTTCTGGTCCTCCTCCGTCCTTCTCCTTTTCGTCCTCCTCCGTCCTTCTCCTTTTCGTCCTCCTCCGTCCTTCTTTTCGTCCTCCTCCGTCCTTCTCCTTTTCGTCCTCCTCCGTCCTTCTCTTTCGTCCTCCTCCGTCTCCTTCGTCCTCTTCCGTCTCCTTCGTCCTCTTCCGTCTCCTTCGTCCTCCTTCGTCCTCCTTCGTCCTCCTCCGTCCTTCTCCGTCCTTCTCCGTCCTTCTCCGTATTTCTCCGTCCTTCTCCGTCTCTCGTCTCTCGTCTTTCGTCTTTCGTCTTTCGTCTTTCGTCTTTCGTCTTTCGTATTTCGTCTTTCGTCTTTCGTCCTTCGTCCTTCGTCCTTCTTCATTCTTCATTCTTCGTACTTCGTTCTTTATTCTTCTTTCGTCATTCATTAATTCAATCATTGATTCATTAATTTATTATCTAGTTATGGGTGAAGGGAAAATTAAAGTATTACAAACCAACTTGGGGAGAGTAAATGAAGCGCATAGTACTGCGACGGTTATGGCGCAAAGAAATGATATAAATGCAATGGTGATCGCAGAACCGAACAAGCGGCAATGCCGGAAGATGAAGTGGATAACAGACACCAGGTAGGACGTTGCCATAGCTGCAGTAAACAGGACAACTACAGCTGAGCTGAAAGCTGGGCGAGTGGCAAAGGATATGTAACAGTCGATATGGAACGAGGTTCATCCTAGGTGGTAAGACAATAAGCCTCTAGGAGCCTAGTATACCTCGGAGTAACAATGGACCAGGATATGGAATTTGCGCAGCACCTTACAAAGGTCACTGGGAAGATGTGTCTTAAGACTGGTTCACTACAAAGAGTGATGCCAAATATTCCCGGACCTACAACAAGAGGGAGCTCCTGAGCGCGATCGGTCATAGCATATTCCTGTATGCGGTACCCATGTGGGGGCAGGTTCTGAAAATAGAGAAGTACAGGGGGCAGGCTTTGTCAGTACAAAGAAGGATATTATTGAGGGTGATCTAGGGTTACAGGACGATATCGGCGGAGGCTGCGCAGGTAATTGCTGCCCCACCCCCCATGGTTATGATAGTTAAACAAAGGTCTTTCCTGTACAATGTGGCTAACGCTAATACCAGAGGGGTGAAAATATGGCAGCAAACAGGACGGTAAGCTATTGGCAAAGTAGGTGAGAAGAACAAACGGGGAAGGCTGACTGGATGCGTAGACTGATAAAAGACCTGAAGACGTGGGTGACATGCAAGCACCGGAAACAGGATATTACTTCACCCAATGTTTATCAGGCCACGGTTCATACCGTACGTACACCAAAAGAATCGTCATGTATAATACACATGCGAGCGATGGTCCCAAGAGAGGGGAGAGCTGACTAGAAAGGTAGGTCAAATACCGAGCACCGACAATTTAATAAGCTACATGCTGGAATGTCCGAAGAAATGGGAGGAAATTCATGAATGCATCACCAGGATTATGGAAAGAAAGGAAAAAGAAGAAAGGGAATACGAGGATGAGAGTTTTATGACTCCTAGGTTCCTAGGAGTCATAAAACCTTGTCGCGGGTGGAGAGGCTAAGTACCTGCATTGCAGCACCAAGAGCCTAAACGGGTTAAATCCAGGGCCGTCCAAGGGTGAGTAGGGAAACCAAGAAATGACTCACTGCCTAGGGTAAGTGTTGAAAAGCACTCCGGGGTTGGCAACCAGAGGTCTTCTGCTGCGAACGGAAGCTTACCAACCACCCTCTAATACCGGAAGGCCGGACCTCAGTTCAAACCACATCTCAGGAAAATCAAACAAATCAAACAGGATGGAATGTTGGGAAATTGGACACTCCAAAACTAATATCCTTGAGAAAGACACTGCCAACAGTGAGGAATTCTGAAGAATTAACCAGAAGTCTGCAAAGAGCTTGTCATACTGGTGGTCACGGGAAATTGCGAACCTAAGAAAAGAGTGCGTGAAAACAGGAGACTGTGGTCAAGATTTAACCCTTCGACCAACGGCATGGAGGCTATCGATATAGCTCACGAAACATATAGAGCCTCAAAAAAGATTCTGAAAATAGCGATAGACAGATCTAAGAGAACATGCTGGAAAGCACTGTGTCAAGAAATTGACAATGATACCTGGGGAAATGCTTATAAAATAGTCACCAGAAGACTACACGGTTCACTAGGGAGGCAAAACATTTCAAATGACATGGCGGAGCAGATAATCACTGCATTGTTCCCAGTCCACAAAGGTTGTTGAAGACGTAATATACAGGTTTGTGAAGTAACACCATTCACGAAAGACTGATTGAGCAACGCCGCAAACAAACTTGCAAACAAACTTAGAAATAAAAGCGTGGCAGATATAGACCAGATTCCATCAGAAATAGTGAAAATAGTATCTAAAGAATTTTCAGTAGAAATCCTGAAAGCAATGAACTCTATAATGGAGACAGGAAAATTCCCATCCATCTGGAAAGAAGCAAAAATAGTTCTGATTAAAAAGCCTAATAAACCAGATAATGATTCATCATAAAGGCCGATCTGCCTATTAAATGTACTAGACAAAGTCTTGGAACACCTGATACTAAAAAGACTACATACTATCCTGGAAGATAGAAACATCCTATCAGACAGGCAATTTGGATTTCGAAAAGGAAAATCTACTGTAGATGCTATAAAATCAATCAAATTACCCAAAGTTACAAATGGTCCATACAAGAAACGTAGCATAGGATGCATAATTACACTGGACATCAAAAATGCTTTCAATTCGGCGTTCTGGAAACAGATTCTGAGGAAACTAAATGAGATAGGTTTGGAAGAAGATATAAAGAATTTGATCGGAAGTTATTTGGAAAATAGATCCATAATAAGCAAATACGAAGACAGTACTTCGATAAGGAATATAAAGAGCGGGGTACCACAAGGATCTATAATGGGCCCCACCCTTTGGAATATCCAGTATAATGGGGTTCTAGACTGCCGACAGGTGTATCGACTGCAGCATTCTCGGCCTAGCAGTCGTAGCAATTGCAAGAGACCACGTGGAATTGGAAGAAGAAGTCAATGGAGATATGAGAAAACTCAACCAATGACTCACCTCAAAAGGCTTGAACCTTGCTGCGGAAAAACAGAAGCAGTCATCATATCTACGAAAAGAATGCCTCCAATATCTTTTAAGGTAAAAGAAGCCACGATTCATCCAAAAAATTTCATCAAGTACTTAGGAGTACGGCTGGATACTAGATTGTCTTGCAAGACCCATCTTAATAAAACGATGGAAAAAACATCAAAGGTCGTCTCTGCTCTAGGAAATTTAATGCCTAATGTAGGAGGTCCATCAAGCAGCAAAAAGAAACTGATCAACTCAGTAGCTATATCAACGGTTTTGTATGTTATGCCCGTATGGTCACCAATATTTAGATTTAAAAACTCTAGAAATAGTTTTAATTCTATAAACAGAAAATAATTAAATTCAAGAACGACCAGTACTTATCGCACCGCTTCCAGCGAGGCAAACGAAGTATTAGCCGGCTCCCCTCCCTTGCATCTGATAGTACAGGAGCGTAAAGAAACTTACGAAGGCTTATCAAAAATAGAAGCAAGGAGGATTTTCATGCGAAATTGGCAAGACCGATGGGACACAACCACGAATGCCGCTCCTACAAAGAGTTTGATACCATATATAGAAAAATGGCTCATGAGGAAACATTGCGAAGTCCTAACAGGACATGGATATTTTAGAGAATACCTTTGCCGATTCAAATTAATAGACGACAATACATGTATATATTGTGGAAGCGTAGATTCCCCACATCATACCATTATAGATTGCCCCAGATGGGAGATAGAAAGACAAACAATACATGAATCCCAAGAAAAACAGCAGATCTGAAAACTATGATGAATAGTATGATTGATAACGAACAATCTTGGAAAAATTACGAAGAGATTATAAAGAACATCATTAGAAAGAAAGAAGGAGGAGTAGGAAGAAAACCCCATCTCTCAAAACATATCTTCAAGAAAAAAAGGAAAAACAAAACAGACGCAGTCCATATCCTGAAGCAATGCGAGAAGCGGTCCTGGGATGTGGATGAAGAAAGATAGGTTTTAGCAGGTAGGTCGTATGATTAGTCCTGCACTGCCAAGCAGTGATAGAAACAAAGCTCTCGGCGTGTATTATGCATTTCTTCTCAACAGAAAAAAAAACAAAAAAAAGGTTTGGTAGGGTAGGGTTTGGTTAGGTTGGGTAGGGTTTGGGAAGTTTGGGAGGGTTTGGGAAGGTTGTTTGGTTATGTTTGGTTACATTTGGGTAGGTTTGGTTAGGTTTGGTTAGGATTGGTTGTTTCGTAAGGTTTTCTTGATTAGGTTAGGTTTCTCTCCTGAAATACGTTATGTCAAAGAACAGACTATGATCACATGGCAAGAAGAATGGAGACTACAAGAAAACTCGGAAAACCAAGAAACTGATGCAGTCAGTCAGAAAATGGACCAAACGAAAACATGGAGAAATCAGATATTCCTCAACTCACTTCCAGTCGGGGCACGTCTACTTTGGTTCATGCTTATGGAGGATGAAGCTGAGACGAGTATAACATAGTAAAACACTTGCTACATACAAAGCGAGTATAAAGAACATAATTGAAAGTGCCATAAACGGACCAACTAAATTCATCATCTAAATTTCTTTATTTCAATCTTCGGTAACTTGTACTTTTTTCTGTTCACTTGGGTATCAGCATTTGACACTATTTCATCATTCATCATATAATCTTGTGTAATAGTTGAATTTGATTTGATGTAAATTCAGAAAATGATTTCAGCAATCTTAGTTATATTCGTCAAATTGATTTCATTTCTTCTTCTCGCATGGGGTGGGTACTTCACTTCTGCATCAAGAAGTAGACTAAGATTTAAATCCCTTTTTTAATCTTCAAGTTTGAATTTCTTTTCATTCTTCTTACTTTAACAAGTCTATCATTTGATGTTCAAAAATTTCACCCAAATTCACCACTTCTATCATATAGGGTTCACAAATTTTCAGAGATATTCAATTATACTTACCAGTCTAGAAGTATTTCACAAAAGTAAATCAGACTGAACTATAGTATATTGCCGCACATACACACACATGCGCAATAGGGATATATCCCCGTTTTTGGCCGATTACAATACTTCCCTCTCACTATTTACTATGTACAGTGATGGAAGTAAAAATAGATTACATCTTTGCTTTTATATTATACTTTCCCTTTCTTTCCCGCTTTCAAGGAACGTGCGCCTGAATTAACACCAGTGCTCTGCAGGTTGTTTACCCTTTCGTACAAACTTGATCTTTCCTTCCAGCTGGAAGGCAGTCAAACAAATTACGAAAAAAGGAAAAAATACCCTTTCCAAAATTATAGACCCATTGCACTCTCATCTGTGATCTCCATAGTGATGGAGATAGCAATCAACATCTAGCTCATCAAATACCTAGAGAGCACCAAAATCGTGAATAACCAGGAATATGGCTTTCGTCAGGATATATCAACAGGAGACCTACTTGCCTACGTAACACATGTACGGCAGAAATTTGTTGAAAAACATGAGGAATCTGTAACTGTAACATTAGAAATCTCCAAAGCATTTAAACGAGACTGGAACCAAAGTCTTCTTGGGAAACTTCCATCATATAGTTTGCCGCCTCAACTTCGTTGCTTGCTATCGAGTTTTCTCTCAGATCACTCCATGTGGAGGCTGACGGAGTATCCTTCGATACAATGGCTATAATATGTCTTGGAACCAACTTTGTTTCCACTCCATATCAACTATCTGCAGAAAGTAACCACCTTTCTCGTCCACAGCTTTGCAAATGGTAAAATTCCTACTGCTTTCTCCTGTAAAGCCCCTATACCATTCAATGAAGCCTGAGGAACGGGACAGAAACAGGTTGACACTATTAATGGAGATCTGATAATGATTTTGAAAGGGGGACAATCTAGTAGTTTTATGCAACCAAAACTCAAGCTTGCGTCTTCTCTAGGAACGCAGATCACACAATCCTTAATATGATGCAAGTTAAACTATTCCTATGAAGTCTCCCATATCCATGATCGGGATCACCACCGACATCATCCTCTTATGAAATGATCATGTGAGGTTTTTCAAAAAATTTGTTTTCAATGCCGTGCCAAGAACTACTTCATCGTAGAAAGGTGAGCGATGTCTCCCATTTCTGTATATATTTCCATGGTCGGTATCCATCAGAAATCTCGTTTGTTGTTCAACCGCGAGAGATTCCAGATAGGCGAACTAGACGAGCTCAAGCTAGTCTCACCATCATTGTCAAGCTCTAGACCTGCCGAACTTCTTCCTACTATACATCATTTTTCTATCGAACTGTGAAGTTGTGGAACTCTTCGCCTAGTGAGGTCTTTCCCTATGCCTATAACCTCCAAATATTCAAGAAAATTCGAATGCCTATCTCCTCTCCCAACATTCCACCACTGGCTCACACGATGTTCTTCGAACATTATAGGCTTCCCTCTAGTGTAGTCAAAGCGTATATCAACCATACTTTTATTAAATCGTCTATGTTGTGTACAGCTAATTGATTATTCTTGGTCTAATGATGGACTGTATAATAATTACTTATTTAACTCTATTAACAGATATTTCTTTATTTGTTAAGTATAAAAATTCTGATTATAATGTCTATTAGACAAACTTACAAACTTAAACTTGTTATTATTGTTATAACAACGGGGAACAGCGGAACGGAATCGTTTTAGAAACCAAGGAAAGGTTGATCTCACTATTTGATTGCAACACTCTATATCCATTTCTTTTCAGATGGATACTTAGGTCACTTGAGATGCTGAAAAATTAATTGTTTCTTTTTAATGGAGTGAAAATGGAATAATTTTTCCCCTATTATTCAAAAAATAACAGGCATTCGGAGTATACTAGGAGGTCGGGCAGCAAGTTGCGCATGCCAGAATGGTGAGTGTAAAGTTAAGTCATAGATCCAAAACACTGACAATGTCATGCTTTATGTTTTAATCTCTTATGTCGATGTCGTGAGGGTATCCGTTGATCCTACGTCTGTCAGTAAGCTGTGCTAATCTTATCATAATTAAGAAAATGTGGTATATGCAGATTTATTTTATTGCACTCTAGTGGGTTAGTCAATGCTCTGGAGATAATAGTATTTACTCAGATACATTGTATCACGTTTTTTATGTACTCTTGGAAATTATTTATAAGTGTTGACACAGGTGGCAGTTTATTTATACTAAACTCTAAAATTTATATTACTTCTACATGGTTCAAGCCTCAGGAACTCCACACTCCGGATTCAAAACATAATTATTCCATCATTTTGATTAAATAGCTACTATTTTTCATGTGTGTGTAGTGAGCCTGTGTAAAATCAAGCTCACTTCGACTTGGCAACACTGCGCGCTTCTAATTTAAAGCTTCTCACACATGTTGTACATGAATAGGAAATCCAATAATGAATACTTCATTATAGAACTTATCACTCTCTAATTGAATCTAATTTGTTTGTACCAAATATTAATTTGTTGATAACATCCTGATAAGACCATACATTATACGACATAATACATTCTTGCGGAAGAAGGATTCGGCCTCTCTGTACAACGACGAAACGTTCAGTGTGCATTACTGAAGATGTGAGCTTTCATTTGATATCATACACAATAGGACACAAACAAGATAGCATACTTAAGAAAAATAAAAAGACTTTTCATACATTTAAAAAAAAAATTCAATTATTCCATTCAGCCTCTCTGTGCAATGATCAACATTCAGTGTACATTCCTGATGATGTTAGCTTCAATCTGATACAATACACAATATGGCACAAACGAGATAGAATACTTCCAGTGTACATTTCCGAAGATGTGATCTTTCATTTGCTACTCTACGCAATACGGCACAAACAAGATAACATTCTTAGAAAAAATAGAAACTGACTTCTCATGTATTATTGTAGTGTTCATTTGAAACATCGAGGGTTTGAGTGCGTGTATCCTACGAGCGTAAAATCAGATTTTCAAGATGTGCGGGGTTGCGTCTAGGCTCTTATTTTGTATTTAGGAAAGACTTTTTCAATTTTTTTATCTCCCAACAAAATGTTCACACGTAAAAACTCTCAAGAATAAAATTGTAGTTATAATATGAACAAAATGATTCATCAGCCGACTTTGTAGTGTTATCAACACTCAAAAAGGCGGTTAAGCAGTCAAAATCTAACTCTATTCTAATCTAACATTTTTGCCGTTTCGTAATTTGGCTAACGACAAATTGACAGCGCAAAAATGTACCATTGGAAGCGTTTACCATTCACCAAATGCAAGTAATTCAGTATTTGTTGAAAAAATGGAAGAGATATCAGAAACCTATTTCCACAATAGAAAAACTGTCTTGGTAGGTAAAATAAATATTGACTTTAAAAATATTAATAATTTCTATACGAAGAAAATTCACCACTTGTTTAACATGTATGATGTGGATCAAATGGTTGAAGAGTATACTCGTATCACAAATTTCATTAATACTCTTAATTGATTATGTTATGAAAAATTGTGATAATGTTACCAAAGTTAATGATAGTTCTAAAATTTCTGATCACTACCATTTCCATTAGTATATTTAATACAAAGCCGAATGCTACTGAGAGAATTCAAGAAGTTAGAAATTTGTGCAAAGAAAATATTTAGTTCATCAATATGGACCTCTTGTCTTATAATTGGTTAGTTTGTGTAACAGCTGACTATCGCGACTCTCAGATTGAAGGAAAACGCCTCGCTACAACTTTGCGATAATTCATTTAATGAACAAGGCGATTACGTAGATGGCTATGTGTAAATCCTGAAATACCGCGCACCGGCTAGTTTGTGTAACAGCTGACTATCGCGACTCTCAGATTGAAGGAAAACACCTCGCTACAACTTTGCGATAATTCATTTACGGTACCTAAAATAAAGTAAAAATTGCAAAAGTCTGCCATCAATGAAACTTTTCGAGGTTTTAAGATTTAACTTGTCTTTATTTGTTGGAATTTCATTATATTACAAATGTACAACTATACAGTGCAGAAAAATTGCAGAAATTATTTTTTCTGTTTAATTTTTCTGCAGTGTATGTATTATTGTGTTCATTTGAAACATCGAGGGTTTGAGTGCATGTATCCTACGAGCGTAAAATCAGATTTTCAAGATTTGCGGGGTTGCGTCAAGGCTTTTATTTTGTTTTAAGGGACGACTTTTTCAATTTTTTTATCTCCCAACAAAATGTTCACACGTAAAAACTGTCAAGAGTAAAATTGTAGTTATAATATAAACAAAATGATTCATCAGCCGACTTTGTAGTGTTTTCAACACTCTAATTTAATCTAATATTTTTGGCGTTTCGTAATTTGGCTAACCACAAATTGACAGCGCATTTAATTGCTTATCGTGAATTATGTTTCTTCTTATTATTCGTATTATGTAATCAATTTCCAATGTGATTGACTTCTTTGGAAACCTTTCCAATGTTCGGATCTCTCCTTGAAATATTACAATTTATAAAAAGACATTTCAACTATACTTTTATAATATCCTCTATATCCATTTTTTTGAAGATATATTAGAACAATTTCATGATCATATATAGCAACACCGAAATTGATAGAAGAATGTATGTATGTTGAAAACTTAGAACCAAGAAGGCAGGAATCAGATTAAATATCGCTCTCTTCACCCTCCAGTTAAATCTTTGCCTAGTTAACAAAATGAGGAAAAATGGCAAGTATATAAAGTAAGTCGAAGTCAGTATGTTATGCTCGAAGCTAAAATATCAGAATACTTTGAACAGAAAATTGACTCGAATAACGGTAATTCAAAGCAAATGTAGAAAACTCTGACATCGATTGTTAAACCTAATAACCCTTAAAATTTCAGCAAAATTGAATTTTCCGAAAATGGTAAAACCAGAATAAATAGATCTGAAATAGACATAACAAACAACTTCAATATGTTTTTTTGTAAATAGCATCCAAGATATTGCTGATAAAATAATTGCAGAGGAACAATAGTCACAGGAAAACGTCATACGAATGAATTGCACATTAAATTGTTCAAAAATTTACTTACAGTGAACTGCGTGACATTATATTCTCTTTGGACAACAAAAAGAATCAATCTGAAATTCTTAATGCAAGATTCTTGAAAGAAACCTTCGAAAGCCTTGTACATGTTTTATATTACATTTTATTAACACTTCTCTTGAATATTGAAAATAGCACCATTACACCAATACCGAAAATTGCAATTAACATAAATGCAAATAATTTTAGACCCATAAATACATTACAACCTCTTGAGAAAGTGATAAAATTGCCAGCTCATACACAGCTGATAAACTATTTGAATAGTAATAATATCCTTCGTGAGCATCAATCAGGATTTAGGAAGAGTTATTCATGTGAAACTGCTCTCCAATATACTTATCAAATTGAACAAACACTAGATGAAAACGAATATGTTATTGCTGTTTTTCTAGATCTGAAACGTGCATTTGAAACAATTGATAGACATTTTATTACGTAAACTGAGGTATTATGGAGTTGCTGGCACTGTTTATGATTGGATGAAAAATTATCTCTGAATAATCGAAGTTGGCTCAAGTTATTCCAATCAATTAAGTAATAATTTGGAATATCTCAAGGCATAGTTTTGGGGCCCCTTCTGTTTATCTTTATATATATAATTCTACTGTACGTGTGTATGTAATTGAACTCCCCCTAAACGGCTGGACCGATTTGAATGAATTTTTTTGTATGCGTTTGGGTGGCGCCCTGGATGGTTTAGATTCACAAATCAGCCCGATAGATGGCGCTGCAGTCGGTATCTAGGTTATTTATCTATATAGCTGGACCGATTTGAATCAATTTTTTTTATGCGTTTGGGTGGCATGGCGCCCTGGATGGTTTAGATTCACAAATCAGTCCGGCAGATGGCGCTGCAGTCGGTATCTAGGTTATTTATCTATATAGCTGGAGCGATTTGAATGATTTTTTGTATGCGTTTGGGTGGCGCCCTGGATGGTTTATATTCACAAATCAGCCCGGCAGATGGCGCTGAAGTCGGTATCTAGGTTATTTATCTATACTGCAACTAAACTGCTGGATCGACTTCAATGAATTTTTGTGTATGCATTCAATCATTCATTCATCCATTCATTCATTCATTCATTTCATTCATTTTGTGTATGTATTCATTCAATGCATTTAATTTTTTTGTACGCTGTGTTTTGATATTATATGTATCGCATTTACGTAAACATTGAGCGTATTATATTCAGATATAAGTTACGTGCATAGGATTTCATTTATTTTTCGACATTTTAATTTGAGTGTATTATATCAAGTGTGTTTCGTTATTTTGACATTTTAATTTTTTTGTACAGTGTCTTTTGATATTTCAGGTGTCGCATTTCAGTGAATATTAAGTGTTTTATATTCACATATAAGTTACGTACATAAAACAATGCCATGCCTTCGTGTACGAGGAGGAAATATTGGTCAACAGACTCGGAATTCACAATTAGTCCAGAACCGTCGTGCAGAACCAACGTCTGTCGGGTCCGCTAGTTTCTTAATATAAACAATATTCATCTAATTGCAAGGAATTGATCCATTAACACATTTGCCGATGATACATTGGTGTATTGTACAAATCAGTTTAGACCAAGCTATATTAGAAATTAACAACACATTAGGCAATATTGAAAGATATCTGCAGACGAATATACTTAAATTAAATGTAGCTAAAGCCAAATCAATGATTGTTACAGCTAAATATAAATACAATACTATACTTGTGAATTCGATTGATATAGCGACTGAAAATACATCTTTGGAGATTGTAGAAGAATTCAAGTACTTGGGATTCATGATAGTTTTTTAATTAACATAAACTAGTCATGAAGAATATGTCATTAAAAATTTTCTAAAAAAATTAGCTGTTTTTCAAGAATTGCAAAGCGCTGTCCATGTTTGCCAGAGTAACAATTTACAATTACATTATAAAACCTGACTTGACTATTATTTACCTATTGAACCACAACCGAATTTCCCAACAAAAAATAGCAAAAGCTTCAAAATAGAGAAATGAGAATAAGGAGGTTCGGTAGTGTTAGCGGGGGGAAATATAAGAAGATCAAACGTAGGGCGAGAGCGGAAGTATAGCAACTCTATAAATATTGCCGACTAGAGTTGTATACATAAACACATGTAAAAATAATAATCGTATAGTTGTCGTAGACTTTTCGTGTTTTTAAAAGTTAATTACAATTAATAAACTTTATAAAATAAAAATTCGAAGCTATTTTTTCATATAAATAATTAGTGGGACTCGCTCAAACTTGTACAGAATATTATCGTGATAATGTTATTCCATTTAAAAAAATAATTTTCATCAAGAATTTTTCTTCAATTGAAGATTTAACCACGTCCCCATAAGCTTTCATGGTAAAATGTTATTTTTGACTCGATATTTTTAAATTTAAAAAACGGTGTAGTGAAACCCTCCAAAAAATTAGACGTATTTATCGTTACTCTCAACGGTCTGTGAAAATTTCAAAAAATGTTATCATAAAAAAACTATCTCTACCGAACCGCCTTAATACTGAAATGTAATAGATGTACTCCAATTAAACTGATGTTAGATACACTGCAATGGTTTTCAGTTAGTACTCGTTTATTTTACTTGAGTATGACATTCATTTATAAATTAAATAAAGGCCTATACTTCCTTCCTATTTCAAACAATTCTTAATAAGAAATGAGGAAATTCATAACTATGGCACAAGAATGAGGACTGTAATCACAGAACACATTCTAGTAGGAGATGAGATCGTTATTTTTCAAAGGGCTAAATGAATTCAATAAGCTACCTATTAATAGAAAATCATCAGTATCTTTAGCTTCTTTCAAATCATCAATATCGAAGTATGTTAAAACTCTATAATTGTTGGACGTTTGGGTATTGTATTGGAGTGTTTATAACATCTTTGTGAAAAAATATTATTTAAATATTTTTTTCTAGCTTATATTATCCGCAATCTATATTATTAGATATCTGTAGACTATGTCAATTCTTAGTATTATTGTTTTAGGTTTCTAAGTCTCTGCTTTGTATAATTACTATGATTTGTTTGTGATATTTTTGTATTCATATTTATATTTCATATTTTTATTTTAATAGAATCAATAATTTAATAAAAAATAGAAAAATGTACATTCTAGTAATAAACGATGTTACAATAGTATATAGTACACATAACTTTTTGAAATATACCCTTCAATATTTTCATTAACCAAATGTGAGTAGCCACTATTCAAATTATTCTTTGTGCATTTAAGAAAGATCAACAATCTAATTGCAAATCAAAGTTTAATATTGTTGAGGAACTAATATTGTTGTGATGAACTAAAAATGCTGAACTGAATGTAGGTATGTGATATTCAATAGTAAGTAATGGGGATTCAGCCTTTTCAGATGATATTATTTATCAAGTATTCCAATATAAAAATTCCTGTTTCACCTACACTCATGTCAAGATTAGAATGATTTTGAATAAACAGGGATACATTTTTGTTCTTTCATTTATAGTTTCTAGCGATTGAATGGCATATTACAGATAATATGAAATTATACAAGTAATTGGTTCTTTTGCATCGTTTTCACAAATGATAGCAGTGACAATAAACAATAAAATATCTGAAAAATTATTGCTGAATATTGGTAGTGGACATATAACTTTGCTTTTATAATTATTATTTCCTTTCTGGAGCTAATATCAACCATACTTTTATAATAACCTCTATATCCATTTATTTTATAGACGTATAGATAGGTAACTTTGAAACATGCTGAAAAATTATTTTTCTCCGTTTAAAAAATTGGTAATTTTGAAAATGTTGCATCAATGCAATGAAAATAATCGAAATAACAGTATCTTGAGAAACCATAAATATAACATAATGACAGTACATTTTTTATCAGGCTGCCTGCTAGCTAGTAAGCTACAATATTTGGCCTGATGTGAAAATAGAATAAGTTTTCACTGCACTGGTATTTAAGAGTATATTAATTCTATGACAAAACAAAGCTTTCTGCCATAACAATGTGTATGCTACTTCAAAAGTTAAAACAATAAACTCTACATACCCAAAGTCAGCTTCTCAAAACATTGGAATCCACAAGAGCAGCCTAGATCTGAAAAATTTACAAAACCCACTATTAGATAAAACAATGAACTTTACATACCTAAGCAAAATCAGCTTTCTTTATAATTTTCCCCAAATAGTTGTATTCAACAGTATCGAATCATTATAATTCAGAATTTTTATCATATAATATTTGTTGAGGACATAAATAGACTAGTAGATAATTAATATTAAAATTTATATTAAAATTTAGTTAGGTGTAAGGAATAATAAATATTTTCAGAATGGATGTTTATTTGCCTAATACCTAATATGCACAGTGTTGTTGACCTGGGTTTTAATGGTTATAAGAGGATTGTTATTTGGTTCAATAATTTGTGTGTTGTGTAAGACCCTCTATATTGATATGAATTATCTCACAACAATATAGTGTCACTACGAAGAAGTAATGGTATTTCTAAGTCAGGGTTTCTTGAACAAATATCATAAGATTTAGTGATCCAAAGAGGAATCTTCCTTCGTCTTTCGTCGACATCAATTAGCTTACAATAACAAAGCGTCACTACCAAGATTTATCTCCGAGAACGTGATGGCTCACACTTCAGACTATTAAAACCAATGTCTTATACTTTTCACGGGCAGTCAGATAGAAATCTTCGTACTTAAATGTAATAACCTAATAACTAATTGTACTATCAAGAATTTGAAATAAATAAGTTTTTAAAAAGTGTCTTTGTGATTCCAAAAAGTTAATTGGCGCAGTCGGTATAGGATAGCCGGGATTATTTTGTATCGCACAAATAATATTCGTATCTACGATTAATTGGCTATCGAACTTTAGTGATCAGTTCCCAGGAAGTTGAAAACAGAGCGACTCTTTGAAAATCAAGAAATCCAGTCTATCGCAGACCTGTGGAAAGTTCCTCCGAACAAAATCACGAGGACCGGAACTACATTGTCCGTTCCTGCAAGGAAGAAGTTTTTGAAGAAGACATACATCGCGGACCCATCTACAATTCCTTATATTGGTTAAAGAAAGGATGAACAAAGTCACACTTTGGCTTATGTGAGTACAATAAATGTCATTTGAACTTCAATCACTTCTTGATAATTTAAATAATTCAACAATATCGTCTTTAACTGACTCAGACATTGAAAATCCTGCTAATAATTATCCTCCAAGAAATAACATTCAATTACGCTTGAATAAATATAAACATAATACAGAAAATCTAGTTCAAATGGCTCAATTTAAGCCTGAATATTTGAATTGTGTACCACAATTCGATGGAAACCCCAATGAATTAAATAAATTTATGAAAGTTTGTGATAATATTATAAACGAATTTTATGATACTGCACATCCCACAAGTTTTCAAAATACATACTTATTAAACTCTCTTATGAACAAATTAACAGGAAATGCAAAGCTAGTAGCTAATATTCAAAGTGTTAACACTTGGCCCGAGCTAAAAGATACTTTATATAGAAACTTTGCAGATCGTAGAGATGAAGCTTGTTTAAACAGAGATCTAGTTCTTTTAAGACAATTACCCAATGAGAAACCTCAAGCATTTTTCGACCGATGTTTACAAATTCAAAATCTGCCATATATAGACATTCACGAAATTACAAACGAAGCAAAGGTATTAAAACGAAGCCTTTATGACAAATTAACTCTAAAAACGTTTCTGTATGGCCTAAGAGAACCTTTAGGTAAAACGATTCGTTGCATGCGCCCAGGTACTTTGAATGAGGCCCTACAATTCATAATAGAAGAGGAAAATATTCATTATTTTCAAGGAGTAACAAATAAATCTTACATTAATCAAACTCCTAATCAAATCAGACCTAGCATTCAAAATCATAGACCAATACAGACTTTTTCTAAAACACCATTTAATTATCAAATGGTTAATCAATCTCGTTATCCCAATCAATTAACTACTAATCAACCTTCAATATCTAATTTTAATCAAAGAAATAACTTCCCATCTCAACCAATACCGTATCAACCAAGAATGAATAATCCACCGCAGAGATATTTTACAAAGTCGCAAGTATTTAAACAAGGACCTCAAAACCAAAACGTATTTAGACGGAACCAAAACAAACCCTTCAATAACCCAAGTCCGATGAGCGTATCAACCAGACAAACAGGTATTCCCAACCAACAAAGACCTTTACCGCAACCGCAATCCTTGCACAAAAATTTTATTTCGGAAGAGCTATTTAATACCGAAGTAACTGAACCGGAAGAAATAATTCCATACAGTGAGAACACTACTCGAAATTTCGATGAACGTTACGATGATTATCAAAGTGAAGACCCTATTTCAGAAAATAATTGCAATATGGAGAACGTAAAATTTTCAAACGAAATGGTTAATCCAGGACGAAACATAAAAGAGCAATTAATATCATATAATGGCAGTAATTCTAGCGAACTACCATATGTTATATTACCGGAACATAATCTTAAATTTTTAATTGACACAGGCTCTACAAAATCATTTATTGAACCAAATATCGCTTATAAATTATATCATAATTATATCCGAAACGATCCATTTACAGTTTCCAGCGTTTCCCAGCAATCAGCGCATAAACATAGTATTTCAATAATTGCATCAAAACTGTTCAGATTACCAAAGACAACGAGCTTGAAATTCTACTTATTTAAATTCCACAACATATTCCATGGACTCATAGGATTAGATAACTTGAAACTCTTACAAGCTAACTTAGACTTTAACAGAGGAATACTGTTAACACCTTACGCTAACATTAAATTACTTTATCATGAAATTCAAAACGAACTCAACCTTATCACAGTGAAACCACGTTCAGAACAAGTAGTAAAAATAAAGGCATCAATAGCTAACGGAGAAGTTATCGTACCCCATCAAAAATTTCATAATTGCGAAATTCCCGAATCTCTAACAAAATGTCTAAAGAAAGGCGCTAAGATAATTTTAGATGATCAATATAAAACATACTTTGAAACTAGTAAAAATTTACTAATCAATCAGCCAATCCTCCAATATCCGAATTTCACAAAACCATTTAACCTATCCACTGATAATATTTCCTTACACGTTCAACCCGACGAACAACAAGCGGACATTGACGTAAAAGATGACGTAACTATACATTCAAATTACGAACAAAATCCCGTAGTTAATGTACCCATATCTGAAACACCGGTAAATTATGGACAAAACCAAATCATTATTGATTCAGTATTACATTCACCATCTACACCAAAAGTAAGGTTCCTGTTCGATAAAAAACAACGCTTTACAGTTCAATTATCCAAAAACCAATTTGAACAAGATCTTATTGATTTTGTGAAAGAGTATTTAGTTCCTAACGTACAATATCATTTATATTTCGAGCAACCAGATCTTTATGAGCCATTTTGTGAAGTCTTACGTAAAAACTTTAAATGGCCATCCTTAAAATTTAAAAGATGCAAATTTAAATTAATTGACGTTACTGATAAGGACAATATTGAAGAAATCATTCGAAATTATCACGAAAGTAAAACCAATCACCGTGTTATTGATGAGACCGAGCAAAGAATAAAAAAATTATATTATTGGCCTAATCTAAAGAATTCCATTCAAACTTACATCAACGGATGTGAAATATGTCAACAAAGCAAGTATGAAAGGAATCCTATCAAAATTAAAATGAATGTCACACCAACACCAACAAAACCCTTTGAGATAGTTCATATGGATACATTTACATTAGAAAAGACAAAATTTTTAACGATTATAGACACCTTTTCTATGTACGCCCAAGCGTATGAACTAAATTCATTAGTATCAACACAAATTGTAAATAATTTAATTCAATTCTTTTCCCATCACGGCGTCCCAAAGCAAATAATAACAGATAATGGTACAGAATTCAAGAATTCTGTTATTTCCGATTTACTTAATTTACATAAAAGAAAAATCCATTTTTGCTCGCCAAATCCCCCTAATCTAATGGTCCCATAGAAAGAGTACATTCGACATTAATTGAACATACTCGGTTATTGAATACTCAAGGTTACGAAAAAACTCCCATGAAATTGAAAATGTCTTATGCAATATTAGCTTATAATCATTCCATTCATACAGTAACCAAATTAAAACCAATAGATGTAATTAATGGCCATATAATAATTTCGACATAGATATCAACAAAATCTTACTTAATGACTACATTTACGAACACAAAGAAATTACAAAATTAATGTATTCAGAAATAAATAAACAAATTATGGAAAATAAAGAAAAAACTATTGCTAAATTGAACAAAAAACGCGATGATCCTGCCACATTTCAACCAGAATCTAAAACCTACACAAAAAAACATATCAGACAAAAGAACGCTAATAAATTCAATAAACCAATCTTAATTAAAGAAGTAAACAAAGATATGAAAACAGTAAAAACAGATGCAAAAGAAAAAGTGCACATGGATAATTTAAAACGTCCTTTAAAAGCAACCTATAAATTTAATGATTAAGTATATTTTCTTCTAGGTTCCCACTTGTCTTAGGGTTACAAGAAAAAGTTGCAATTGAAAAATTAGGCAACACATTATTAATTGAGAATTTAATTAAAATTGAATGTTATATTCTTCATAACAAAATCACCTTCCTCTTACGTTTACCAATCATGTACCCATACGTATTTGATTATTATCACCTATACTCCATACCCATATTTAGTCTAAATCAGTTCAAGACGATCAGTTCTAATAATAAGTATTTGATAAAAAACGAATTGTAATACTCATTTCAACATGACATTTGTACAAACATTCAACCATCACTTTACATCTGCAACAGAGCCAACCTAATGGAAATTAAAGAGAATCACCCTAGCGAAGTACAGCTTTTGGAATTAAAGAACAGCTCCACCTGTAATCAAATAGTCGTCACAATCACAAGACCAATTTCGAGAAGTTATTGGAACCTATCTGCTTTCGATTCCTATTGAATGCCAAATTATAACATCCTAAAAAATTATAACCAACGATAAGCCAATATCAACCAATTACTTGAAAACGAACCACAAATATCGATGGATCAAATCGGAGTTTTCCAATACCCTAGTTTCTGGACGATAATCCTTCATATTACTATTGTACTAATAATCATCGTTTTTATTTACAAAAAGTTAATGTCAAAGAAAAACAAGAAGCTCCAAATCAACGAAGAGGAATTGGAATTACAGGATGTTCAACTCCCTCATTGCACCCGGTAGTTGAATCTATGAGTGGAGGAATTATCTCACAACAATATAGTGTCACTACGAAGAAGTAATGGTATTTCTAAGTCAGGGTTTCTTGAACAAATATCATAAGATTTAGTTATCCAAAGAGGAATCTTCCTTTGTCTTTCGTCGACATCAATTAGCTTACAATAACAAAGCGTCACTACCAAGATTTATCTCCGAGAACGTGATGGCTCACACTTCAGACTTGTAAACATTCAAACTATTAAAACCAATGTCTTAGACTTTTCACGGGCAGTCAGATAGAAATCTTCGTACTTAAATGTAATAACCTAATAACTAATTGTACTATCAAGAATTTGAAATAAATAAGTTTTTAAAAAGTGTCTTTGTGATTACAAAAAGTTAATTTATGTTAATAATCTCATCCGTGTTTTGACGGGCAATTGAGATGGGTTTATGACACTGTTTTGTTTAGATTGGAAACTGTCGATAAACTTAACGCTGGCTATACGATGCAGGGGTGTTTTTAAAACATATGTGCACTATCGAAGAAGGCGTTGAGTCAAATTTAATTAACTATTGAATTCATTCGAGTTTTGCTTCTCTTTAAGGCAGTATAGTAAAGAAAAATACGTTTACCTAAATTGTGCTAGCATTGTGATAGTATTAAGTTACAAGAATATGTTATTCAAATAATCCACTTTGAAAGATATTTTAATTACAGTTCAGTACAACAAGTATAAAAAAATATTATTTATAATAACCGGATTAATGATAATGGTTTATGGTTTACCTGAAGTATTTACGTTAATGCAACAACTCAATATTCAAAGTTTTAAGATGTTTACTAAACCACTGCACTTATGTCTGTCGAGTCACTGTAGAATGAGTATGCTCAGAAGCTTTAATTCTTTCCAGGTATGCTATAGAATAGAGCATCCTGAAACAAGAGTCGCCCTATCGTCCAATTGTTTTTACAAGGTGGTTATTTTATTAATATTTCGGTTAAACATTATTTTACTATGCATTTTAATTTTCTATTTTATCAAGGTTGATTAATATTATAAATAGTATATGCTATAGTGATGACTTTTAATTACAATCAAACTTTGAATTTGAATTGGTTTTTCAGAAACTTGGTAGAGTATTTATTAAAATATCTTAATGCAAACATTTCACTGCGAAATTCATTATTTCGAATTAGTGAGAAATCGCGACATGATTCATTTTTCAGGTACGTCTTGGGAAAATAATGTTTTGGCCGTTCGATTCATTTTTTAAGTGTATTGAATACTGTCATTACATAATCTAATTATGCTCTAATATTAACTACAATCTGAATGTGATTCGTTTCAGAATGCATGTAGTTGAACTTCATTATTAAACATGGCGTGCGAATGTGAAATTTGTTATAATTTTGAAAAATTAATAATCGGAGAATCGCTACTCATTAGAACAGGTAAAAATAACGGGATGCGTACCTTATAAAACTTTGCACTTTTTCCTATACAGCATATCACACAAACACATTTATAATTTCAATTGAGAGCCATTTGTAATGGCTAATGGCATGAACCTAACTGCGTATCTAAATTGAGAGAGGGTGCAAAATGGTAGAATGTCCATGTCCGTTTCAGTAGTTACAAATATTGCCACACCTATCAACCAATGACGGAGAAGACAGTCAGACATCAAATCTAAAAGCTAGGCGCGTAATTTAAAAGCACGAACTATCTTCAAAGCACATCGAGTTAAGTTTGTTCGTTGAATTTGAATTGGTTTTTGAGAAACATGAATGAGCATTTATTAAAATAGCTTAATGCAAACATTTCACTGCGAAATTAAATATTTCGAATTGGTGTAAAATACGTAATTTACTGCGCAATTTTATAAATGATTCGTTTTTCAGGTAATTCTAATATTAACTACAATCTGAATGTGATTCGTTTCAGAATGCATCTAGTCAAACTTTATTATAAAGAATGACGAATTTGAAAAGTTATAAATCGTGAAAACTAATAAATCGGAGAATCTCTATTCTATTAGAACATGTAAAAATAACGGGATGCGTACCTTATAAAATTTTGCACTTTTTCCTATACAGCATATCACACACACACACACACACACACACACACACATTTAAAATTTCAATTGAGAGCCATTTGTAATGGCTAATTGCATGAAGCTATACTGCGTATCTAAATTGTGAGACGGTGCAAAATGGTAGTAAGTCCATGTCCGTTTCAGTAGTTACAAATATTGCCACACCTATCAACCAATGACGGAGAAGACAGTCAGACATCAAATCTAAAAGCTAGGCGCGTAATTTAAAAGCACGAACTATCTTCAAAGCACATCGAGTTAAGTTTTTTCGTTGAATTTGAATTGGTTTTTGAGAAACATGAATGAGTTCCATTTGTTGTTTAGGTCTATTGAATACTGTCATTACATTATCTATGTAATTATTGAGAAATTGACTGAGCACTTACATTACCTAAATTCCTCAAATAAATTATGTTCTTTGGGAGCTATTCATCAAATATTTTGAATTTCAATAAGTGAAAGAGGGCTTTAATAATATTGAATAATCACAGACAATAATAAGCGTTTGAAATTCTAGATAATATTTTATGAATCGATTTCATATTTCAATTAATGTTGGGAAATAGAGAAAAATTGTTTTTCAGAAACTTGGATGAGTATTTATTAAAATATCTTAATGCAAACATTTCCCTTCGAAATTCATTATTCGGAATTAGTGAGAAATCGCGAAATAATTCATTTTTCAGGTACGTCTTTGGAAAGTAATGTTTTGGCCGTTCAATTTACTTTTTAGGTGTATTGAATACTGTCATTACATAATCTAATCATGCTCTAATATTAACTACAATCTGAATGTGATTCGTTTCAGAATGCATGTAGTTGAACTTCATTGTTAAACATGGCGGATTTGAAAATAGTTATAATCATGATAAACTAATAATCGGAGAATCTCTACTCTATTAGAGCAGGTAAAAATAACGGGGCCTACCTTATATAGCTTTGCACTTTCTCTTACACAGCATATCACATTAAGTGTTCATCACACACCCACACACCCAAGTTAAAATTTTGATTCCAGCGCCATACTTATTCTTCCAACACTTGATAATTGAAATTGAAATGCGTAGTGGACAGATGACCCTTCCAGTTTCTAGCAACAAATATTGCCACCAACCAATCAGTGATTGAGAGGATTGTAATGCGATAAAACTAAAAAATAGGCGGGTATTTCAAACCACGTACAATCAAAATAGCTTAATGCAAACATTTCACTGTGAAATTAAATATTTTGAATTTCAATAAGTGAAAGGGGTTGTCCAAACTTTTAGATCTAAGATTCAAGAGACATCACAGTTTATTTCATGTGTTTAGTGTGTGACATTCAACTATATATAATTTTGAGTCTTTCTGATGACAGCTGATGTTAATTGTGAAATACATTATGTAAAACATTTGAATGTATCAGAGTATGATTTAACGTCGATTGGCAATAAGCGAAGTAAAATGCATTTCAATGAACAAAGTGGTTACTTAGATAATCCTGAGATACAACGAAACGGCTAGTTTATGTAACAGCTGACGATCGCGACTCTCAGATTGAAGTAAAAGCCTCGCTACAAAATCGCGATAATCCATTTATTATAAGCAAAGTAATCATTGTCTGCCATTAATGAAACTTTGAGTGAGAGTTTGATTGGATACATCCTCTGAGCGTATAACCAGATTTGAAGATTCACGTTGTTGCTGCTTGGAATGTTATCTTAGATTTAGGGATGACTTAAGTTTTTATTTTAATCTCTCAAGGAAATGTTTGCACATAACAACTTTCAGAGTAAAGTTGTTCGTTATTAAATGATTAACAAATTTATATATCAGCAGACTTTATAGTGTTATCACAATTATCAAAAGTGCAGTTAAGAAATAAAAATGTAACTTTACATTAGGGGTGAATTTTCTTCTTTCGGGATTATCTCGCTATATTTTCGTAATTTGTTAACTACAAATTTATAGCGCATCTAATTACCTATCTTGAATTATTACTTTTTTCGCTAGGGGTTGCAGGACCTTGACGTGTGCCAGGTAGATTGTGCTTTGTGTCGGTGGGAAGGCTTACCTGAGCAACTCTGGGTCTGCCAGATTGGACAAAATGTGGTAGCAAAGTTTAAAAATACATTATGTAGACATTTGAATAAAATTTCAATCTGACAGAAGTATATCTAAACATCTTTCAGTAGCAGTTTCTAAATCAGTTGCAATATATTTTCTGTTCCTACAAGCATACATTTGCCTGCAGAAGTGTCTGAAAACTCTACTGTAACTCTTTGGATAGTTAACATTGCGATGGTGTAATGATATCAAATAAGTAGAATATAATAAATAGTCTTTATTATTGCACCAGATACAGAAGATTATGTCTCTATACAATCATTTATATAACATTATGAATATTTATAAATATAATATAACAATTACAATTATTGCTAAGATTAAATTATAAATTGGAATATGATTAAAATCTTACAATCCATTCTTCAGTATTTGTCACCTCTTCTTCAGGTATGGCTACAATGATGAAAAATCTTTCAATATATTTAATATAATTAATTGCTTACATTCTAAAATGAATATTGATGAAAAACAAAATGATGCATTTCAAATTTACACAAATAAATCCTATACTTCAGGTTAATTAGCAAAAATTAAGTAGGAAGATTACATAAATGTGAAATATAGAAATAAAAATGAAAATAAGATAAAATTAGTAGATAACTATGTATTTATACATTAATTAGAAGTTTTGTGAAGAAGAAAATTCATTTTTTTTTCATTCTATCAAATGTAAGTATAAAAATAATGATTCATGTGTTATGAATGTCAACACATCAAAAATTGGAAGACAAAAGAAAAATGTTATCTATAGATTTAGTATTTTGACTTCTGTTGGATATACTCCTATCATTGATTAGGTTATTAAATATCAATTAGGTAAGATAATGGAATCATGTAGATGTGTAAACTTAGTATGTTTTATTTTCAAACTACATTTACAATTTTTACATGTATCTGTGCCAACATTACATTCTATACTAACTAAAACTTCTTAGATATGTATTGTTTCCAATTGTAGTACATATTATGTAAAAAAAAAATTTAGGTTGAAAGATAAAATTTAGAATATAAAATATAAAACTACAAAAATATGGTGGAATGATGTCGGGTTTTATTTAAGTAATGAGCTTAATAAATTGTAATTTTGTATAATGTATAATTTAGTCTGAATTTTAAATTGTGTTTTAGTAGAGCTCTTCAATTTGACAGGTAGTGAATTGTACAATCTTATACCAATAGTCTTTTAAGTTTTATTAAATTTTTGGTATTTATATTCCTTATTCTGTATGGCTCTAGTTGTGTAGGGCTCTTTATATTCTTTTTTATACATGAATTTAATAAAATCTGTAATTGTTGGTTATTTCAAATTTTATTTAGAAGGGATGGAAATGTAAAAATGAAAAAGCAATCTAATGAATTCAGATTTTAGCTCCAGTGAGAATAAGCCCTTATATACACTATTAATTTAAAATAGTATTTAAACAGGTACCTCTCATTATATGATGAGCTGGTGAGATATATTCCATTTTGTATAACATAAGTTTGAAATAATCCTAAACTACTGGCAAACTGAATATTTGAGCTATGGAAAAGAGGAATTCGATCAATTTAACCATTTAAATATTAACCGGATCAATCCAATAAAAATTTTAAAAAAGGCAACATTCGAGTGTACTATCAATAAATAAATCATTAAAAATAACAGATAACAAAAGACCACACAATTAAATTATTCATTTTTAAGTAAATTATTAAACAAAATTTCAATATTTATAAAATAACATAGTTTTTTGAAATATACCCTTCAATATATTTGTCAACCTTAAGTGAAAGTACATGCAATTATCTAAATTATTCTTGAAATCAACTTTTTTGCTGTATTTAACAATCATCTAGAATCTAATTGAAGATAGTTGATAGATGTATAGAAAGTAGGTATTTGATATTCAATATTACATTCTGGTTTCAAGTATTCAAATATAAAATTTCCAGTTTCACTTAAATTCATGTCAGGCTTAGATTGATTTTGAAAGTACTGGTAAACGTTTTTGTTCATTCATTTAATTTCTAGTGACTGAATGGCATATTGCAGATATGAAATTATGCTCTTAATAATTTCTTTTTCACATATTACAATCAATATCTGATAAATTATTGCTAAATGTTGGTTTCTTTGCTTTTATGTCACAGTTGACCATACATATCCAAAATCAGCCTTCTCAAAATGATCTGTCATCAATAATGGAAGTACTCTGTTAGCTGTTGCAATTAGATCCCATCTATCCAATGTTGGCAAATAGGAAGCTCTGAAAATAGAAGAAATCATGTCATAATTCCTACAAATTAATATAATTTATAATTGCTAAGATTCTAAAATGAATATTGATGAAAATTGAAATGATACATTTCAAATTTACACAACAAATCCAATACTTTGTTGTATTGAAATGTATTCTTTACTTGAAGTAAAATAATGTATATAAATTTGTAAGCTTATTGTGTTTTGATTTATAGAGTACCTACTCCCAGACTCCTAGAGTAGCTATGTATCATGAGAAGATATTTATTCATTGTTATGAAGGTTAATTAAATTATTTTTAATACTGAAAATACACAAAACAATTTGATTACCTCAATAGATCCCATCTTTTAATTCATTTCAACACATTTTTTTTATATAGTCATGAATTTTTTTTTTATAATCGTGATATCGGAAACGGTAATAGATATAGTTTTGGGGTTAAATAGCAAAAAAAGTGATTAACTACAGGGCCATTCATATGGAAGTATATAATTTCCAATATCATTTTTGATTTTTGTGTTACAAAACATTTTGTGATTTCATATATTTTTATAATAAGTTTATTTTGTAATTTTTCTACAGTGTTCTATTCAGGGTGGTGTTCATTTGTAATGAAATTCATTTAATGCTCTTCTTATTGAATTTGATCAGACCTTAGCCTTAGATGAAGTAAAAAGAGCAGGAGGTATGACTGATAAGAATGAAGTAGTTTAAATTGTCTTATGAAAGCTCTTCAAAAGAAGAATAAAATGGTAAATGATAACATAGCTTTTTCCAATTATCATAACAAAAAAGGAAATTTGTACAGGAAATCTGAAACACATTACAGCAGAAAATCTTTAAAAAATAATTCATCTACAACTTCAAGTTTTCCATTTTTAGATGTCATTCACAAACAAAGAAGATGAAGAATAGAAATATATGATGAAAGTAGGGTGGTGCATGCAGTTAAAAAAACTTCTGATGAGGAATATTCATTCTTAATCTTTACTGAAGCAAAGAAAGTTTTAACTTTATAATCAATGTGTGACAGTACATCATGAGAAAAGTTTGTTGTAAACCTTTCTGGAGCTAATATCAACCATACTTTCACTTCTACTTCTACTCTATATCCATTTCTTTTACAGATGTATGGATAGATACTTTTGAAAGATGCTAATAAATTATTTGTTTCTGTTAAAAAATGTGTAATTTTCAAGATATTGCATCAATTCAATATAAATAACCAAAATAACAGTATCTTGAGATGAAACCATTAATATAACATAATAACTATGATATATTTTATATCAGGCTGCCTGCTTGATACTAACTAGCATTTGGCCTGATATGAAAGTGGAAAATTACATTAATTGTATTGATATAACAACTAAAGTTGAAATGTTTTACAAAACCCACATTCCGATGAAACAATTAACTAAACATACCCCAAAAACAGCCTCCTCAAGACATTCCTACGGACAAAATCAGCAATTGATCTGTCATCAATATTCGAAACGCTCTGTTAGTTGTTGCCATTGGATCCCATCTATCTAATGTTGGCAAATAAGAAACACTGAAAATAAAAGAAATCATGTCATAATTCCTACATTGATCAAAAATATTACAATACGTAATATATGTATAATTGCAAAGATTTTAAAACGAATAATACATCCAATACTTCAGGTTAATTAGCAAAAATTAAAAGAGAAGAAGAAACATGAAATAAATGTGAAATAAGGAAATAAAAATGTAAATAAAGTAAAATTAGTAAATAAATACATATTTATACATTCATTAGAAGTTTGGTGAAGAAGAAAACAAAGAAAATTCAATTTTTTTCATTTTATCAAATGTAAGTATAAAAATAATGATTCATGTGTTTTAAATGTCAACATCAAATATTCGAAAACAAAAGAAAAATGTTATCTAAAGATGTTAGTAATTTGACTTCTGTGGATAGATTCCTATCTTTGATTAGGTTTTTAAAGTTTCTGGTGTAGATTCCCTTATTTAAATATCAACTGTATTGTACATTTTTGTCAATTGTGTTGAATTATTTATTTGTTTACATTAGGTACAATAATGGATTCATGTAGAAGTGAAAGCTTAATATGTTTTGATAAATCTTTATATTATTTTTATAAATAAATTTAGTAAAATTTGTAATTGTCGGTTGTTTCAAATTTTATTTAGAAGGGATGGAAATGTAAAAATGAAAAAGCAATTTAATGAATTCAGATAAATAAGTAGTATTCAAACAGGCACCTCTCATTATATGATGACCTGGTGAGATATATTCTGTTTTTGTACAACATAATTTTGAAATAATTCTAATACTGGCAAACTGAATACTTCAGCTAGGGAAAAGAGGAATGCCATCAAATTAACCATTCTTTATTAACTGGATCAACCCAATAACAATAAAAGAAACAATATTTGAGTGTACTTTAAAAAAAAAAATTGTTAAAAATAACAAAAGACCATATTCAATAGTAAGTAATAGATTTAGACTTTTCTGCTGAAATAGTTTCAAGTATAAAATTTCCAGTTTCACCTAAATTCATGTCAGGATTAAAATGATTTTGAATCAACAGAGATACATTTTTGTTCTTTCCATTATAATTTCTACTGATTGAATGGCATATTGCAAATGATATGAAATTATGCACTGAATAATTTCTTTTTCACTAATGATAGCAAATTACAATAAATATTGAGAAATTATTGCTGAATGTTGGTATCTTTGCTTATACATTCACTTTCTGGAGCTAATATCAACCATACTTTTATAACAACCTCTACATCCATTTCTTTTACAGATGTATGAAAGATATTTTTGGAAGATGTTAAAAAATGATTTGTTTCTGTTTAAAGACTTTGTAATTTTAAAGATGTTGCATCAATTCAATATAAATAACCAAAATACCAGTATCTTGAGATCAAACCATAGCCATAACATAATATTTATCAGGCTACCTGCTTGATACTACCTAAAGCATTGGGCCTGATGTGAAAGTGGAACAAAATTTACTTATCATTCAAAAGATATATATTTTTTTACATTCGATGTATTGATATAACAACTTAAGTTGTAATGTTTTACAGAACCCATATCAGATGAAACAATTAACTATACATACCCAAAATCAACCTTATCAAAATGATCTGTCATCAATAATGGAAGTACTCTGTTAGCTGTTGCCGTTAGATCCCATCTATTTAATGTTGGCAAATAGAAAACACTGAAAATAAGAGAAATCATGTCATAATTCCTACAATGATCAAGAATATTTCAATATGTAATTTATGTATAATTACTAAGATTCTAAAATCGATATTGATGAAAAATGAAATGATACATTTCAAAATTACACAAATAAATCCTATACTTCAGCTTAATTAGGCTTGTCTGTATTGAAAATTTATTAAGCTTGATGATGGCAGAACTAAAGTAGGAAGATTAAATAAATATAAAATACAGGAATAAAAATAAAGTAAAATTAGTTCAATATATATTTATACATTCATTAGAAGTTTGGTAAAGAACATGAGACAAAATTCATTTTCCCAAATGTAAATACATAAGATATTGAAATAATGATTCATGTTTTAAATGTCAATGTCAAAAATTGGAAGACAAGAAGAAAAATGTTATCTATAGATGTTAGTAATTTGTTTTGTGTCGAGCGAGATCCAATTCTTGATTAGTTTATTAGGTTTCTAGTGTAGATTGTCTTATTTAAATATCAACTGACATTTTTGGCAATTGTGTTGTATTGTAATGTACTACATTGGGTACTATAATGGAATCATGTAGATGTGTAAACTTATTATGTTTTGATAGCTCTTTATATATGGATGGAAATGTATAAGCCAAAAAGTAATTTAAAGTATTGAGATTTATCTCCAGCCAAATAATATTTAAAGAGGTACATTTTGGCCGAAAAGTGATAGTCCTCAGTACATGAACAGTATTTTCAGTGGATAAGGATAATTGTTTCTTATTATTATTTATAGTGCTTTGTGGAATGTTCAATATTTTACTGCTATTGGACCAGGTGTAATATTGATATACTAATATTTTTAGATTCTTTAATTCATAAAAATAAATAACATAAGAAATAAGACACCTCACATCATAAGTATAATAAGTTGGTGGGATACAATTCGTTTGTTCAAAATCACAATTTTTGAAATAGTCCTACTAATGGTCAAAACTAAATACTTGAACCATGGAAAAGAGGAATTCCATCAGTTTATTCATTTATTACCCCAATTACAATGATCAATATTCAGGTATGTATCAGTAAAAAGGATATATCCACAATTCATTTATTCACTTTTAAATTAATGTTGAACACAATTTAAATATTCATTAAATTACATAATTTTTTCAAATATACCCTTCAATATTTTCATTAAACCAAAGTGAGAGTACATACCATTCATCCTAAATTATGTTTTAATCAACTTTTTTAGGTAGATTTGAGAATGATCTAGCATCTAATCAAAGATGTAATTTTTAAAAGATAATTAAGGGCCTTATGAGATATTTATTGACAAAGAACCTGCTGACATCAGTAATTCTGCTAGCAGGTCAAAGTTTAATACTGTTGAGGAACTGATAGCATTGTTGTGATTAATTAAAAATTCTGAATTGAATGAATTTTGGTATTTGATATTCATTATAAACTAATGGATTCAGACTTTTCAATTGAAATAGTCTCAAGTATTTGAATATAAACTTCCTGTTATACCTGGGCTTAATCATACAAGTATGAGAATTCAACTAAATTCATGAAAGGATTACAAAGATATTGAATCTACTGGGATTCATTTTTGTTCTTTCTTTTATAATTTCTAGTGACTGAATGGCATATTGCAGATTATATGAATTCATGCACTTAATTATTTCTCCTGCTTCTTTTTCACAATTTGAACCACAAAAACTAAAAAATTATTGCTGAATGTTGATAGTAAATCTTTGTGATCTTTGTTGTTATATGTTCCCTTCCAAAGATATTAAAAAGTTATTTGTTTGTTTAAAGAATTTGTAATTTTGAAGCTTGCTTTTTGTTTTCCCATATCCTTAATACTTTCATCCCTATCTGAAAGATCCAAAGTATCTTTCGCAACCTTTAATTTTTCTTGTGAAACATAAACATCTGAAAATTTGTTGGGTCATTATTCATCACTTTCAACATATCCATATAATAAGTACAAGGTACAATCTGAATGTGATTGTTTCAGAATCCATCTGCACTAATATGGAGCCAAAATGAAGAAGAGTTGAAAATGTTGAAATTTTGAAAGAGATATTGACAATTAGTAGAATTGTCTGAAAATATCATGCAACTCGAAATGAATTGGAAATTTGATAATTAGATAAATGAATATATTCATACATCGAAGGGAATGATGGAGAGATAATTGAAAATTGTATAAAGCACAATCATCAACTTCCAAAAACATAAGTTACAGTCAATTGATCAATGGAACATTTTTAGTTTGAAGAACAATATTTTTTTTTATTCCATAAATGTATAAATGAATATCATTAATAGAATAATTCAGACTTGAATGTTTACAATAATCTTGTTAATGCATTGAGATAATTTGATATGGAAAATTTGAACTATTTGTCTTCCCAATAACATTCAATTAATTATATTCGTAATTCAGAGATGTTTGAAATTCATTATCAATTCTATTAATTAATTTAATTTTAAGGAAATCAGAAGTTCTAAAATATATGAACCACTTCTTGTGAAGAATAAAAGATTAGATCCATTGTATGTAAATTATATTCCAACTTGAGAAGGATACTGGCTTAAGGAATATTAACAATACGACAGTATAAAGCTTTTTTACATTCAAAGTGTTGATATAACAAATAAGCATTTTGTCTCTTTTTGCTGAAATACTTACCTAATCAACAGCCATTGAATCGGTTAACAAAAATCAAAGCAGTATTTATTGTTGTAGACTGATCTGTCCCATGTAACACCTAATGTTGCCAAGTAAGAAACCTGAAAATAAAAAATCATAATTTTTACAGTAAACCAAACCTTAATTATTGGAAATTCATATACATATCCCTATGTGTGGTAATAAACAGTTTATTTCAGTTAAGCCGAAGCTTGTTTTCACAAAATAAAACTGTCAATTTTTATGAATTGTATTTTTTTATTCGAATTTTTAAGGAAGATCTTACTATAAATTGAAAACATGCTACTCTATGTAAACCAGATATCAAACATTAAATTTCATATCAAATATACAATATTGATTAGAATCAACCTTTAACGAGATAAAAATCCATTCTAAACTTGAATAAAACCACTATTAAAATTTTGATTTTCACTATTTTAATATATAAATGTTATAGTTTCGCTAACACTGTAGCTTCTTAAAAAAGATATTGCTAATCTTTATTATCATCTGAAAATTTGTGACCATTTCCGTGCGAAATAAAATATTTCTAACTAACTCGTGCAAATGATAGATTTTTCAGGTTGGTCGTCAGAAAAAGTTTCACCCTTACACTCTATCGTACCTATAATTTCTCATAGCAAACACTATGGAATTGATGTGAGATGTGAAACTGTGTATTTCAACAAAAAGAATATTTTGTTGTACAATGGTTTGAGGGTGTGAGTGAAACTAAACAGAATAGGCGTTGGATTGTCTCCACTTCCACATCCACCAAACAAATTTTCCAACATATCTTACATCTTTGCCAGAAGGTGATTCATGGTCTGCTTTCATTAAAACTGTCATATAATTCATCTACTTGATGAACAAATGTAGTTGTGTGTAGGTCTTTTGTTCAAGTTAACCTGTAAATAAATGAAGCGATACAATTTCACGTTATTTTTGAAGGTTTACTTAAAGTTAAATTGTCAAAATATATAGGGCAACTCAAGATTAATAGCCTTTTAGCTAAATAAGGAAAACAAAATCTTAATAGTAAATTACACATACAATGATAATTGAAACCAGAACTTTAAGCAAATATATTTCCATAGGGAATTTGATGTGTGTACATGTCAAACAAATATATCCTTAATTTAAAAAATGCTGTCACATTTTATAACCTCTTATTACATTACCATTGACAACCCACTCTGTAGATGTTTTTGTTTGCTCAAAAGCAAATCAATCATGCTGAGAAGTGCATTCATATTTATACTACTTCCGAATTAATTTTGAAATATATACATTCAAACTTATCTCAATTTATATGATACATACTCAGAACCGATACAGAAAGTAATTAGTAAACAAATTACTGCTAATCTTAACCATGTAGATTTTTGTTTGTGATTTATTTAATTAAACCTCATACATAACAAAAATAAAGAATCTAATCTAAAGTTGATATTTCAATTGAAAAAAAGAGCTTGCTTTCTTTTTCATGGATAAACTTACCTCTCTAGTTTAATAGGAAAATGATGCATTTTTTCAGCTTTGCTTTGTTGAAATCCACAAACAATAGCTACATGCCTACATGTCAACCAGTGCTCTGCCATCCTATTTATAACGAATCTGAAAACAGAAATGATACTTTAAATCTGCCTTTACACAGTCGCGGATCATGGTTTATTAGGGTCTTAGAATGATTGATTTTGAACTAATTTTAAATGTGATTCGAAAAAACTTCTAATCAAAAGCACACAACAGTATAATGTTACTAACAAACATGTATTCCTGCATAGATTAGATATTATATATAGGAATACATGAGTTATTTAGAGGGTCGACTTTTTCTGATTCTAAATAGAAACCACAGAACAAACAAACAAGCATAGATAACTCTAGTTCTAGTAGTAGTTATCTATGCTAACAACTAGTATCAAAAAGAGTAGAAAGAAGCACCTATTCACAATAGTCCATTGAACTGAAAATACTAATATAATGTCTACTCTGTGCTCTGCGTGTGCTAGAAAGTCAGAAGTTGGGTTGGTGGCCCTTTGATAAAACTAATAGAAATAAATACGAACAACTGCCATCGGTAGGAAACTAATAGAGTTACTATATCCAAAGAATTCTATATATAGAGTAGACAAGTAGTGTGTTAAGCATAGGAAAGCGCTGGTAAGTTGGTGGACATTCTGTCCTTCTAGCACATGTAGTGGGCTCTCACTCGCACGGTCTCCCCTTCTACTAACTTCTCTTATTAAGTTTATTACCACTCATCGTAGTACCTAACATCAACATCAGTAAGTAACATGAGAGCGCAGTACATGTGCGAGAAGGACAGAATATCCATCAACTTACCAGTGAAAGGCTTAGTAGTCTACTCTATATTTAGAACACTTTGACTATATCACTGTAATAGTGTAATGTATACAACAATAGCTGGGCAAGCGCTTCTGCGTGCTCCGACGACATCGCAGCAATCGCTCCAATAAAAAAAACCAAGTCAGTTCACCGAATGGTAAATAGCTTCAGGTTTCTAAATCGTGTGACCTAAGTAGCCTTGATGAACCCAGAATGACTCCAGGCCGGAATGATCGTCAAGTTCGAACGTGGCGAAGAACGAATTCCCCTCAAAACCCCGACGATCAGAACCCCTGATATAACCTTGTAGCCTGGGTACAGCTTGCAGAGCTCGAACAGGAGAGATCTTGATATTTTGCCCATTTTTTCTCCTCTTTCAAGACTATGTTCAGGCATATTTGCTTGTATGGACCTGACGGTCGGAAACGTGTAATTCCAATAGATCTAGCATTTTTCATTTCCAACAACGGACTCAATATCTCCGGGCATGTAAGGTAGCCCCGGCTCTTGGCCTATGCCGTACGAGTGCCTTAGATGATATTACAGCACCTGTAGGGTCGCATTATGGCGATGGATGTACGCCGAAGCCGCTTTTGCCGGACATGCCGACAACTGGTGGAAAAGCGTCTCAGGCGCCTTTCCACAGGCCCTGCAGAAATCAGGGATCAGTGATGCAGACTGTGATGAATATGCATCGTTTTCCGGGCGCCGCTGTCGAGTCTATGCATCTCATCGACCGTCCTTTTCATCACTCCAAAAGATTGAAGCAGGACTGGCACTGCAAGTCCATTTGTTGCCGACGCCTTGTTCACACTCGAAAGTTTGGAAGACCAAATCTTTGGAACAAACTTTCTGTACTTGCCGCGGAAAGCCACCTTTACCTGGAAGCTGTTCAATTCCCAAGAATTGATAGATCTCTCCAGCATCAAGATGTTCAAAGATGCTCCTCAAATGAAACAATGCGAACTTGTTCAATCCCAACTCCAAACCTACGGCACGTTGAGAGTTTGATGGAGATTATATATATATATACTTATAGTCATATCAAATTCTAATTCCGAATTTCGAAGCTGGAATATCCTAGCGGTACCCTTTAGTAGCTACTCTTACTATACAGTAACCATAAATATATAGTCACTGTTCTGATATTAAATCAATCCCAAGGAATCAAAACACTTCTTGAATGATATTGTCAATATTTATTAATCAAATCCAAATTCCCACTAAAATTATATTTAAGGACGCCAAATTACCACGGACTACTGCGCCCTGTATTTTCAATAAGCGAGACGTGGAAGAAAAATGGAGCTATAAGGCTAAATATGCGAAAAATAAAGAAAGCAAATGTGGACCCGCTCCAACATAAACGGATAAAATTTCCCATGCGCTTACGCCGCAGTAGCAACGTAGTCTACTTGGTAACTTGGTAACAATTTAAGCTACCGCTATCTTGGTTAGAGTAAGTGCTTTATTTAAAGAAGATTCGGTACATTGGTAGCACTTCGCGGTCCACTTGAATGAAATGTACGGCCTTAGAAGATTCGATAAGGCTGAGCTTTGTTCGCGGATATGAGAGGTCGGAAAAGATGCATGCCTTTGCATGCAAGTGGAGCGCGTTACCGACAAAGAAAGCATCGAAAAAGAGTACCGGAAAAGTTTGATATCACCACAGATTATATTTCAAAATTCGGCCTTGATAACGATCTGGATTTTTTCTTGGAAAGATTAATATAGGAGGAGAATGATAAAAGATTGTGAACTAGAGATGTGTTCTATAAGATACTCTTTGCATTTATGTAAAGATAACAAAATAAATAAATTATTCATTTCATTACCTTTACACAACTGAATAATATTCAAAAACATATTTTCCTTTTCTGGAAATCTAGCCCCACTCTAGTAAGTGGGAGCCAGGTAATCATATCACCTAAACCACAGCGCCTTCCTTTATGAACTTCTTTAAGTGCAATGTAAATTTACGTTTACTTCAATAATTGTTTATGTGGTTTTTGTTGTTTGAACGATTTTCTCGAAATTTGTGTGAAAGCATTAACTTAAATTTACTCAGATTTGAATCAATGATATGATTTCTTAGAGTTTCAACCCTTCAAAAAAGAGTGTGTTAATTACACGAAAGAATGGGGTTCGTCACCGAACAGCAAACGATTTTTTTCATAAAATTTGAATATGATAGGACCTTTCATTTTTGAGTTTTTCAAAGTTCCTTAATTTTCGTTGAAAAATGTTATGATGTAAGAGTTTTTGTTCCAGGAGTTTTTTGCGATTTTAGCAATAGTTTTAGTATTTGAATATATAATATACTCTTCCTACTTCTACTCTAAGAGTATAATAAGATACATGTCTACCTCATGAAAAATCATAATCGTCTAAGAGATTTACTGAACCAATCGTGTTTTGGATCTGTGAGAACTCACCCAGAAGTTTATTTGCTAATGTCACCGTACCGTATATGTCTGACCATAGTCTAGTCACATAGTAGGGATCTGCTTTGTGTCCTTGTTCTAGTGTGCTATGGTCTGGCTATCCAGACATTCGTATAGATAGGCAACACGTCTTGCACATAAACTGTTTCTTCATTATCTCAGGAATATAAGATTGGTGGAAATCGGTGAAAGGCTAAACTAGACGTCTTGCACATAAACTGTTTCTTCATTATCTCAGGAATATAAGATTGGTGGAAATCGGTGAAAGGCTAAACTAGAGCGTTTCTATATTGATAATGTGTTGCCTGTAGTGCAGGGGATAAAACTAAAAATACTAATTTGATAAATTAAAATATTCCAGGAAAATGAACCGCCCTGCAATATACTTTAACTTTAGCTTTCCAATGGTAATTGGAATCGACCTAAATTAACAATGCAGTTCGTAGATATACCTATGGTTTGCCACTTTGAAAGTGTATCTGAAAAATGCTTCTTTCTGAATGGATTTCTTTGTAGTAATTCAATGTTGAAGCGGGAAATTCAAAGCCATTTGTTGAACTATTTAGGCAATTATTATAAAAATTTATGAATATGCTTTCTTCTTAAATTTATGAATCAAAATGGATCAACCTTTCATAATGGTTTAGGTGAAGAAATTATTGATAAAATTAAAAGCTATTTAAAAATAATTTAATTGTTTACATAAAATCGCTAATTCGTAAAATTCATCAATAGTTTTATTATGTTACAGGGGTTATTATTAAAACATATGGATAACTTTGTTTCCTTGTATCGAAATTATAAAAATAGGACTATTAATTTTCAATTGACAAATTGTTAAATGAAAAGTTAAAATATTTATCATAATGTCATGTAGCTTGTTTATTTATTCATCATTGTTCTTTTTCACCCATGCTCTCAAAAAATCGGAGAAGTTTTAATGGATTTGGAACATCCTATTTGGAAAACAATTATTTATTATCATCGTGTGAAAAGTTCTCATGGTCCATCCACCCATTATGTTTATAAGGTACCTGATGGCAAAATATGTTTCTTGGGTTAGAAATAACCATTTGGAGAATATTTTTTCTGTATTTTAAAATAACTGTTTTTTTATATTATATTTGTATTCAATTGATGGGTATCCCATGAAATCAACATGGACGACGTACACTATCTAAACAAGTAACCAATTGAAAATAAACACTTGAAATTGCTCAATATTTAAAATTATCACAATATACCATGACCATTGACCATGTTTAATTTTCACTTTGAATAATTAAATGTAGTTATCATGGCGTACACTTTGATGCGCCATCTACCCTCAGGCGGAGAAAGTATATATTGTACTATGAACTAGTCAGAATCCAAATAGAATAAAGCATTCTGTAAATTGACTCAATTTCACCTGGCCCCCAAGTGGCTCGACAGAGAACAGTAGCTTCAGCAAGCAAAGTTCTCGAGATAAGTAACCCCTCGGGCGAAAATAATAGTTGAAACTACAAAAGACCCGGCGAACTGGGCATCACATATATTTAACAACTAAAACCACGATACCGTGCCTTCTCATCCCAGAGTGCTGGTTGGAACGGATTCAGGGACGTGGTAGAATTTTAAAAAATTATGTTTTCATTCAATAATTGTATTAAACTATTATAAAATCAAGTCACGTTATCAAGTTGAACACAATCACCAAGAATTTTAGTAGACTTCTTGCTTAGAAAACCTAACAGGAACTTCTTGACAATCATGCTGCTTGAAATTATATTTTCCAGAAAATGAGCAGATCCCCTGCTTACCCAAATAAGCCGCCGCTGAAGTGCAATTGCAAAACTGAAAAAACATTCTGTTCATTATTTGATAATTTATAGTGGAAAGGAAGAAGGGAAAATGGTGCTTGATAAATGAAACAAAGATAAATATAAAATATTTATTCATTCAGTAAAATATAATTACATAGAAAGTAACACACAAAACATGCATTCTTTCTTTCTTTTAGTCGGCCTTAAATAAACATGATCGTCACAATTTTTTAATACCAGATTCGGACCTAGAGTTTAAGGGACCCCGGGGCAAGACTAAGTTCGGGATTTCTCTATTGAGTTTGTCAACTCAATTTTTTCCAATTTTTGTAAAAAAAAAGGAACAAGGCATTATTATTTCTATTCATAAATAATTTGTTTTATTTGTCTTACACATTTTTCAAGTTGTATTACATATTAATTTGTGAGTTAAAATATCAGACATTATAAAATCATCAATCATGTAAAGTAGTAATATATTCGTAGCTATAATATTATACGGTACTTTCATCCCTTACATTTCAAAATTATGAATTATATAGAGAAGGATGAGATATTCGGGTAGTCATTATAAATCACCTTTAATTCGCTAATATTCAGAAGTTGTTCGATAAGATTTTAGTATTAAAAGATTAAACTAATACTCATAATCACGATTCGATATTTGAGAAAAAATTGTAGAACTTTCTTTTTCTTGCTTTTGAAGATATAAATTGTTCAATGACTTTATCGAAATCAATTGTGCGCGCTCTCAGATTTTCGATTGATAACAATGATAAGTTGCTCAGCCTTTCTTGTTGCATCGAGCTTCGCAAGTAACTTTTGATTAATTTTAATTTGGAAAACGATCGTTCAGCTTTTGCCGTAGTGACTGGGACTATCAGAAACATGAGAAGGGCCGTACAAACATCTGGGTAGCTGAATGACAGTAACCCATTTTCAATTATCAAAAAATGAGCTAGCTCTTTTACGACATGTATATCCGAGAAAAGGGTAACTTCGGAAAAAACGCTCCATAAAATGATAAATTCTTTACGTTTGTAAAATCACACACTAATAACAATACCGTTTTTTTCTAAGCTCAAGATTTGTACAGAATCTTATAGGTTTAGAGGTAATTATATTAAACAGATTTTTCGCAATAGCTTTTATTATTCTAAATAAATAAATTAATCAGTTAATAAATTTTCACATAACGAAGAACAATGAGACAGCGCTAAAAATGCTTGCACTTCAAAACATTTTTTCTGTTTTTGTCCTTCGCTCAGGGGGCCCCGGGGCATTGCCCCGGTTGCCCTATTGTAGTTCCGGCCCTGGTTAATACTATTATATCATACACTTTTGCTTTGAATTCATCTAAGATATTTATATGATCAACATCATATTCATATAACCATTTTTATAGACAATATGCTAATAATATATATATATATATATATATATATATATTCCTCCTTGAAAGAGGAGGAAAAATGGACAAAATATCAAGATCTCCTGTTCGAGCTCCCCACGCTATACCCAGGCCACAAGGTCGTATTAGTGGTTCTGATCATCGGTGTTTTGGGCGGAATTCGGTCTTCGCTGCGTTCAAACTTGAAGATCATTCCGGCCTGTAGGAACTCGGCGCAGATCTTGATAGACCGGCTGCAAAAGGCAGTCATTCTGGGTTCAATTAGAATACTTAGGGCACACGATTTAGGAACCTCCCCACCGGTCGGTAAGTAGCTTCGGTTAACCGCCTTTTAGGTTTTTCTGGCGCGACTGCTGCGATGTCGTCGGAGCTCGCAGCAGCCCCGACCAGGTTTGAATGTGTATATATATATATATATATATATATATATATATATACGATTCGCTATTTTTGAACTTAATATCTCCAAATTCAGGTTTTGAACATTGTTTATACCGTTTATATATAATAATATAATTAAATCAAACAGTAAAAACAAATTACGTATACCTATATATATATAAGGAAGAAATGAATCGTATAGAAAGTATAAAGTAAATATTGTGATATTTCCTTATTTCAAAATCGACATATTTAAAACGTTTTCAAAGGCAAATGAATACATATTATACTGAATTTGATTTAGTACGTTATGTATTATTCAATATGCATCAATATTTCTATCTGATGACTATTTAAATTTACCAAAGGATTATTTTTTATATTACAAACAGGGTTGCGAAATTATTGTTGGAAAGCTCGTGAAAAGCTCGAAATTGCTTACCTATTACATTATCATAAGATGAACAATTAATTAAACGACAGAATTCAATTGGTTAATATTAATGATAATTATCATACGGTCTCTCGTCATTATAGTGCCTGAAGTGATGGTAATCTCCGTAATCTCGTTGGAACGGTTGTCTCACATCAAGCCTAGGACCACCATCGTACCGATATCCATGTTCGTCAAACTTATCGGCGAATGAATTACTGTCTTGATAAACTCTAGGATCCTCGTAAATTGTGATTGTTTTCCTTAATGGCGAGCGGAAATCGCTGTTATAATATGGTCTTCTATAATAGTGGTGTGATTCTGGGACATGAAGTGGAACTCCGATACTGTGTTCAGGTCTGCCAACTCCAAGAGCTGTGTCTTCCGAAAACCTTCCACCACGGTCATACCGATCTCCTGATTGGATTTCTTCGAACATTTCTTTATCGTCCATATATCTTCGTCCGTTGTTGTATCTTTCATTCCCAGAATCGTTTTGCGAATCACGTAGATTATCGTAAAATCCTGCTTTCGATGTTCCTTTGTCAAAATGACGATCGTCCAAGTTATGTTTGTATTGGTTCTGTTTCAATGCGTCGCCAGAGTTAGCCTTATTACTGTCCGATGCATATTCACTTACTTGGTCGTGATCGTCGTCATAGTAGTTCGAGTTACTGCCAGATTCATCTTTGTGGTAAGTATTGTGAAAACCGGTTTTATGATGGCCTTTCTTGTGAGCCAACTGATTTCCAGAATTGGATACACTTTCGGCATTGTTTTTCTTGTAATTTTCACCGTATAAATTTCCTTCGTCATGGTGTTGTTTTTCTTCACCCATTTCGTCACTGAAATTAATGCCGTCGTGAGCTCTTGCCAGTTTCACCTCGTTGTCTTTGCTGAAGCCGTCGCCTTCTTCGATATTCTTCACTCCCAGATGATGAAGGTAATCGTGAAAATTAGAATCGTCTTGCTGTCCGTTGTTTTGATTGGTTTTGATGCGAGTTCTTATGAATACCGGATAACCGTTTGAATTCACACATTCACATATCAAGACGATCAATATAATTTGCAAGAACATATTGAAGGTTATTCACTGCAAGGTTTGAATTGTTTTATTTAAACTCTTTACGGTACAGGCACAACGGGAGGAATGAAGAAATAATGTCGTTCTTATTTCCTTTTATACAGCTTTGATTGTTGTTAGAAGATGCGACCTTCTCTGGTTTCTTATAATTTCAAACTTCGAATTGTCTACGCTTTAATATGACAGGATATAAACCTATTTATTTCAAGTTACAAGAAACAATAGTTATTCTTCCTTACGATAATGGATAGAGATAGTTGAAATCAATCTATGCAACTAACGTAAGAACGAATATAACTTACGTTTTTCATCGGATATTAGGTCGAAATTATCAGTCAATTCACGGCAATTTCATATAATTCATGAATAAAAAATATTTTAGAACAATTTCAGATGAAATTGGAGATATTATTCATGTACTTACACAATCATTTAACACGGATTCACGAGTCAATGGATCAAGGAATACTTAACTCTGATTTTATTAATTACAGACTGTTGATTTTTAGACCGCTATAATTTTACTTGTAAGGTCGACATTTTCAAATAAAATTTATGTACACGTTTCCAGATTTATGCTGAATTGTTTTCTTAATATTATTGTATCAATGTTGGTTTCAATATATTCAGTGGTATTGTTGGAAAAAAATACCCTGCACCTCCTTCCTAATCAATTCTCTAATCCTCTTTGAATCATAAATCTGGAGAGGGTTGACGACCTGATGGAGATAGTACCTCTGGCGGAACACTGGATAAGTTCTTATAAGTTATATTTCCGGTTACAACGTATAGTCTCAGAAATGTGAATAGAACTCTGGGGTACGTTGTTCATGATTTGAGCGTTCCCTTAAGCGCTTAATGCTGCTAACTTAGACAATTATATTTTTTGTATGTTCGTATTTATTAGCCTTAAAGGAATTATTCCTTTAAAATTGCTGTTTTAATTGTGAAAAGTTTGGAGATAATCATCTCAGAGTTCATATTAAAATAAAGGATTCCTCTAGTAGAACGAAACACTTGCAAGCGCTCGCAGGATCATCTGCATGAACAGGACATCTTAAAAATTTCACTAAAAACTCGTAAGATTTAAAACGAATGTTTAAGAAGTATAATTAATAACGCTTCTAATCGAAATATAATTCTTCTTAAATAAAAATGTAAATTGTTATAACCTATTGTTTTATCACAAAATAAGAAAATATATTTTTGAATTGAAGAATTTCAGGAAATAATCCTTTTTTCATAACAAAACTTTCTGAAATAGAAACAACTGATATATTTTTCAATGTACCTCGAACGCTTCAACATAACGTATTTCTGTCGAATAAAGGAATATTTGATATTGAAGTATCTGCGTATCGCTAAGTAGTGAGTGACCTGTAGTGAAATATTTCATTTCTTAACGTTTCATTTTGCAAAAGAACGGACATGAGTTGCTAGGATACTACATTCTAACACACTTCAGCTCATATCTTCGTATTATGTTTCCTTTGGTCAATTTCTATTTTGTAAATTTCATATTTCATTTCGAATCGTTTCAATTCAGCCTTTATTAAGTAATATATATATAATATATATATGTTTCTTCTTAGGTTCTCGCGGACGTAATGTGTAGAACTGAATTCTCGGGTATTGATCCGCGTTGTGTGGTTTCGGTCCTCAAAAGGACCAATTTCACGACGTTTCGGCAAAGTCGCATTTGCCATCTTCAGGTGATTCGACCGTAGAGTCTGGAAAATCTAGGCGAGTTCGCGGTAGTTAATCCAGAACTGCTCTATCTCTTCCACAGTCGGGGGGCAGCATTTGTGGGCGGTTTAGATTCAAGAAGCCGAGACGGGCTATCGCGAAACAGAAAATTCTCCCTGATGCGTCTAACCCGTCTGGCAAGACTTCTCTTTACCACTCCCAGTGCTCGAATCCTATCCTCACAATGTTGTTTGATACTATACAGTGCTGGATTATAGCATAAGCTTGACTAAGCTATAGCTTAGGGACCCGACATTTTGGGTGCCCCATTAAAAATTAAAAAACTAATAATGACAATTTTCCTGGGAAAAAATAACGAAGTAAAGAAATTACTGGAATATAAAAGTTTGCGTATGCCTAACGACTGGTAATATCTAAAAGTAATCAAGAATTAGTTGATTTTATATTAAAGGCGAATAATTCGCGCTTATAACTACTCTTCATCTTGGAAATGCAGTGCAGTGGCAAGTTAAAACGCATTAAAAACCCTTTGAGGACAAATATGCGACAGGATAGGTTAGACTCGCTTGCACTACTGTGCATGGAAGCTGATGTTTTGCATCGAATCAGCTTTGATGACCTGATAAAAAATTTTGCGGCTAGAAAGTGCAGGAAAGGATTGTTCTAGGTCAGTTAGATATAAGCGAATGATTCAGCGGATAAGTTTCCAAAAGTGCAATTGTAAAAGTTATTAATGTAGTTACGCATTGTATATTATGTCAAATTAAGAAGACGTACTAATAGTGTAAATATTCATTTATGCACTTATTTTCCTGGCAATAACCTTCTCCACTCTACAAATTATTTTATTCTATGAATAAAGAGTAATTAAAAAAAAAGGGGGGAGGGGCCCCCAAAATCTGTTGTGCTTAGGGCCCCTCATAGTGTTAATCCGGCCCTGATACTATACTATACTATACGCCCAATTTTTGGCGTGGATGCCCTGCTGCAAGAAATAAAATCCATGACACACTGAATTTGAGACGCTTGCTGCTTCGCTGACTGGATTTTGGCCTGGACTTTGTGTAGGCGCCGTTTTGTCTTGTCGATTTGCAAGTCGCTTTACGACATCATACACGGCATCGTTGATTTCCCAGAGTCAGCAAATTTCGGAAGATCGTCATAAATCAATCATTTATTTCACATGAATGATCTGAAACGTAAGCTTCTGGGGAAAAGAATATATACGAACCGTACTCGTGGAGTTGGGATTGGACAAGTGCGAGGTGTTTCATTTCAGGAGAGGATCTCCGGAAGTGCACGAGAATATGTATCTTGCCAACGGAAGCATATTTTTGAACATTTTGATGTTGGAGAGACCTATCGATACGTGGGAATAGAACAGCGTCCTAATTATGACGCTTACCAGGTAGCTCTCCACGGCATGTTCAGGAACCTTGTTTGAAATATTTGGTTTTCCGAACTTTCGAGTGAGAACAAGCCATCTGCTTGTAGAAAAGCGCTCTTCTGGCGGCCTTGGCGTACACCCATTCCCGTAATGCTGCCTTATGACTGCTGTACTACTATCTAAGGCACTCGTACGGCATGATCCCAGAGCCGGTGCTGCCTTACATGTCAGGAGATATTGAGTCCGTTGAAACGAAAACTGCCAAATCTAATGGAATTACCCGTTTCCGAACAGACTCGAGAAACAAAAATAGGCTCGATAAACAAACCAAAAGTATGTATGTCTTCGAATTCTCTGTTCCGGCAGAGAAAAACGTATAGTCTTGAAAGAGGAGGAAAACTAGACCAAGTATCAAGAGCTACATACGCTATATCCAGGCCACAAGGTAGTATAAGCGGCTCTAACTACCGATGTTTCGGGCCTGTAAGAACTCGGCGCAGATCTTGATGGACCGGATGCAGAAGGCAGCCATTCTGGGTTCGATGAGACTACTTAGGGCACACGATTTAGGAATTTGGAGCTACTTACCGACCGTGGGGGAGGAGGGGCTTAGGTTAACTGGAGCGATTGCTGCGATGTCGTCGGAGCGCGGAACAACCCTGCCAAGGTATTTATGAAAAAAAAAACGAAAAAAAGTATATTACGCTGTCCATTACTCGACACATGCGGTGATAGATAATCTACATACTTGTCGGCTTATTATTGGCTAAATATCGATATATAATCTTAGTACCAAATCAAATTAGTCCCTTCAATATCAATTCGGATCTAAAAAAACCAAGAATATGAGAATGAAACTTTTTATTTGTGAATTGTAGGAATGCTGAATCATTCGAGTTTGAATTGATTCTTGTATAGAATATCCAAAAAATTAAATTACTATGAATTCACATAGATTACGATCAATGTCAATAACCCCGAGGAAATTAATAAAAAGTGTGATTGTCCAAACATTGACCTTGAGGAGAGTTAGCTATCCATTGAGGCATATCAGCCTTCAGCTTCTTGTATTAACTCAGGATTTACGGATGATTATTATCTGTCAGTTACTCAAGTTGATCGATTCTATTGAATATCGAACATTTGCTCTGTTGTTTAATTCCAATCGTAAGGCTAAGTGGAATAATTTTTGAATGGCAGGTAACATGGTTTACTATTCGATACGGTTTAACAAACTACTAATGTTGAAAGCGAGGCACTTGCATCGTGATTGGAAATGAATTTGAATTTGAATTTATCCCTATAGGAATCATAAAATCTCAATGTAATATTAAATTTACCCAATTTGGCAATTTCTTAGATATGTCTTCAAAGTCCAGCAAAACTCAAAATATCAATAATTGATCTTCTCCTCATTAGATCAAAGAAATGAATCATAACTTTGCATTAATAATTATCTGTGATCACGAATTTTCCTCAAACGTAGGAACCAAAAATAGATTGCAAAAGATTAGAAGCAGATGAAAAAGTGGAAATACACACATACTCGAATTTTATTACATTCAAAGTATATTCGAATTGAGAACATATGTTTCATACAAGGGTCGATACAGAACCTTCATTATATTATTAACTATACTATATACTATATATTATTAACTATACGAATGAAGTACCTACTGCACCACTATTGTTACTGCCTTTTATTAGCACAATTTTTCAAGTTCACACACTACTGAGAGTTAAATGTATAATTATGAAATACAGGCAGCGGTGAAAAAATAAGGGAGCAAAACATTAATCATAACAAATGCCCAAAAATACCACGTTTACTGCTCTAAGATACGCATATTCATTCATCTTAAAAAAACTTATAATTTTGGTATTATAGTCTGGAATGAACTAGTAACTGAAACGTGATCATTGTCGTACTACTAATAACGGAAAGGTAATAGATAAAATTATTTGAAATTGGTTTTGCAAATATACAAGTTTCGAAGCAGTTTCGAACTGTTGTCCATCATCTGGGAAGTAATATTCATATTCGATAACCTTCATGCTGTTTGAAGTTGCTTTCAGAAACTCTAGATCTGGAGAATTTTTTTTCAAGTGTTTTACATTGTGTGCCACATTCACGGTACTTTGTCATGTCCGTAAGCGCCTTCAAAAAAGTGATGAAAGTTAAATGAATATTTAGCATTATCTACGTTTAAAAGCTTACAATTTCAGCTCGTGAAATTTGTTGGTATAAATTAACAGTTTGTTATAATTGGTGATATCATGCAAACTAACTGCTGTAATTCAGATAGAGGTTCGAGTTACTCCAAGCGGGACCTTACGCCTAATTACACTAACAAATCTTCGACAAACTTTTAATATCCTCACTCCTTTATACTTGAGAGCTCTTCTTTAAAAGTCTTACATTTTATTTTATTTGTTTCAGCTGCTATTCTATTCTATTCAACATCAAAAATGTAAATATGCTTGTTTCAATCCTTCATTTCAATGAGGTTTAATTCACGTTTTTACGTTTTATTTGTCGGTTGACAGTCATCATAGCTTTCCGAAAAAAAAAATTCAAAACGGATTATACAATATACAACATGTAGTAAATTACTGATAAACACACTATAATACTATAAATAAGAAATAGTCACCCTTATCCACTAAAAAGTGGATGATAATGATGATTATTTCTTATTTATAGTAGTAAATCACATGTTGATGTTGGTTCATTCTTCAGATCGAAAACATAATAACTATCGATGAACCTACGCTTACAAGTTATGCTTCGATTTGCAGTGAATCGACACATTCTTCATTGTACATAGACTCATTACATTGCTATCAGCTTGTAATTATTGTTAATTTGGAACATCAGTCACAAGGCTGTTATTACATAATAGTGTAGTTCAATTCTTTAAAAGCAGAGATATATTCAAGACAATAGTTATTCCTGTATTTTGCTTTTGTTTTTATTTTGGGAATCGCCTAAGACAATAAAAAGGTAATGAGTTCCCAATTAAATGAAGTAATTTCGGTTGTTCAATTAGTAATTCTCATCGCTGTAGGGAACTTTCCAGTGTAAACACGCGAGAATATTTTGATTTCAGCTTCATAAAAGACTGCCTCAATTCACCGGAACGTTATCAAGCTTATATTTTGTTCGTAATGAAGACATTCGGAGTTGATGAGCCTTTGGTCGAGGCGGTTGTGAATGGTGCCAGGGCTGCCAAACGGCAAAGATAGCACTAATGTCCTCAGCTGCCTCTTCCCATGTACCTTTATAAATAACTATCATTAGCCAATTCTTGCCGTATTTTTCAGTTATTATTCTTTATCTTACGTTCATCGTGATATTTTTCTTATTTTGAACAAGATGAATGCAATCCAAAACGTATCAAGTACCTTCACCAAAATATTAGTAATGAATGTACGTTACACCTTTTCTTTTTCTCTATAATGGAATTTACTTGAATTTGCAATTCGTAAGTATTATAAATAATTGATGATGCTGCAACTTTACTAACAACTTCGAGAAATATGTGTTAACTGTAAACACTGAAAGCGATCAGATTGCAGTGGATATTTCGAAGAATAATTAAATAATTGGTTTTCAGCAATTGCATCAAATGCCACACCATTCAATGAAGTAAATGATGAAATATGGATGAAGCCATTCCGATTTAGTAGAAGAAGAAATAGTTACCTTAAATATATGAATATTGATTTATTGTGGAAAATTTATAAAATTCATGACTGTACGATACGTGACATGTAACTACTGCTGAATATTCCCTATATCGTTAATATTCCGGATGGATATATTGTGGGTTTTCCTTGTCGACATTCCCCTCACGTCTACTCAAATCATACATTTTTCTCAACTAATTTACTTCCTTCAGAAATCTAAATATAGCAATTTCAAATAATGTTCAAAATACAGTTTTATAAAATACCGATACTGGCAAATATTTAGTATTTGCTTGATTTCCACGATTATAATAGCGCGTATGAATGATTTTAGGAAATTGGGATTATTTTTGACAACTCTGAGTTCCGTAAACAGTAGGTTAAACCTCTATAAAGTTGAACTGAAAGATAGTGAGAAACTATTAGTTTAGAGAATAACAAGCTAATAATCGTTGGAAACAGTAGAAAACAAAAGTGTGATTATCCGCTTCGAAACTGCTAACTAAGGTAGCTCGAATCGAATCCAAAGATTTATGCGAGTGTAATTTCCTTCAGATAATACTCCCCTCTCTGGCCTTTCCAAATCATGTTGTTTCTCATATGCCTTGGCAACGCCGGGTACATTCAGCTAGTAATAAAATTAAAAACAAACTTCCCTTCCCACAAGGTTTTATACGATTCTATACATCAATAATACAGTTAAAATGTAATATATGAAATAATTTAACATTTGTTTTGTTCAAAAGTTTTTTCTTATTCAAATTCACATGTTAAAGTGAATACAGGTCGTTTATTCTAACTTTTGAATGTACCGTCCTTAAATACAGTACTGTTAGTGAGAATTAGTCTGATCTTTCCCCCAAATAGCTGCTGTCAATGAATAGAAAACTTAAATCATTTAAACGGTTAAAATTTCTTCATGAAATGTTATTTCCGTCGGATGTCCTATATAGTTTTCCAGACCATGTGTACAGTATCTTGGGTTGTATATGGTGATTTTTAACGAAAGGAACTTTGGTACTTCAGTAATCAAAGCAACTGTCACTGTTCATTTTTGGTAAATAATAATGGTTTTAATATAAACAGTAGGTTTAGAAAATTGATGCACCAAGCTAATTACACTTTAGAGTAAACCTGTTTTTCTGGGAAAATAACAAGGATCACAAGCGGGGGCAGCATTCGTTTTGACGTAAGATTGAGAAGAAATTAAAAATTTAATTATCATATTTTTCTCTGGACAAAACCATCATTTTCTTGCCATATTCTAGTAGAATTTGGGTATCAATAAATTGTTCTCCGATACCTGATTCTAGTTGCATTAACTAATTATTATGATTTCCTTTTCACGTATTGAGTTTAGAATAATTTCTTGTTTTAAGTAATTCTGCCTCAACTTTATCTATTTTACTTGCTTTCCCTTTATTTTTTCAACATTTTGACTAAACGAGAGGGGACCAAAACCTATAATGTTCGAAGAACATCGCTAAGCCAGCGGTGGAATGTTAAGAGCGAAAATAGGCCTTGGAATTTTTCTTATATGTTTGAAGATTAAAGGCATCGGGGAAAACATCAATAGGCAAAGAGTTTAACAACTACGCCGTCCGCTTGAGCTAGTACATTCCGCCTAGTGGAATCTCTCGTGGTAAAATAAGACGAGATATCTGTTACCTCGGAAATTTTTATAGAAAAGGGAGAGATCTCTCACCTTTCTGCGAACTTCTGGAGAGGTCAATGAATTTGTAAGTGTGGCATCAGCAATCAGACGAATAAATCTCTTTTGAATAGAATGTACTGTACTGTTCAGTAAAGGTAATCGGAGGGGTAAGGGTAGAGATCTGATGGAATCAGAACGAAGTTGTATAAAGTCATAAGCGTCGAGCGTAAGGATATAATTATTATTATAATACTTGTGTATATTATAATAAATCCCAGATGAATTAGTTTACAATATCTGAAATAAAATAATTACGATGCACTAATAAAATCTGTAATAATTGGAATGCACGTTTCAATTATAACGTGTTTTATTCATTAAATCATACTGTTTACAATACGCTATAGGGGATTCCACGCCAATGAGTATTGTGTTTCCCTTTGTCGGTGACATGCCACTTTCAGAAGGAATATATAGTTGTGCAGCACATTAATTGTAATGACGTCGAGTGTATAGGAGAAAATCCGGTTGATCTACTCTTCTATGTTGTATCGACTATGCGGTTAGAAAATGGATTATAAAGAAACAAGTAATACAGTATGCGCTATATAGCTATTGTATTCACTATGTGACATCCTTGATATTTTTCCCACCGATCATCTATCTTAAACCGTTCGGTAAGAGCTTAACGTATTTTGGTCGCTCAACTCCAAACATGTGAATAGTACTCCAGGACATGTCGAATCTATGCTTTCTAGATTATGAAGATCTCTTGACATGGAAAGAAGCTCTTGACACGGAATAGCACCCAGTTTTTGTGGATAGATTTTCGCAATAGACCTTACATGATCGTCTCATGAGAGGGTGGTCCCGATCATGGATATGATAAAAGCAAATTCGTGCAATTCAAGAACTTCCTGCATATGTGTTGGCTAAAGTAATCAAAACATCAACAAAGATAACGTATGAAGAGACGATCCATGGTTGGAATAATAAGTCACTGTATATCAGGAATCTTACTAGACCCAAAAGCTACATTCTTGAAGCATACAAGCCTTAGAAAATGATTCGGAGGGCGATAAACCAAAGCGACCTTGTACTAGTAGAACTCGTTATTCCAGAAGAATATAAAGTTTATGTTGAGGAGTTGTTTTTCTTGAATTATTTTTAGCGCAAACATAAAGCGAAAGCAAGTATTTTGGAATATCCTGTATTGATTTCAGGCCTGCCATTCTTATAATCGTTCGGCCTTAAACAATTTTAATATATATAATAACATTTATGGGAATTCCTATTGTTTTTTCCTTCACACATTTTGAAGGACTCGAAACACTGGTTTGTTGATGGGATGGGACCAACTTTTTTTATCAGGTTATAATAGCTAAGCAAATTTGTGGGAGTTGATGCTGTTATCTATTACCTCCTACACAACAACCAGCAAACTACGTATATAAGAATGATTCGTATGGGGACAGATTTACAACTAGTAGCAACATTTCATGCTTTTCATGATTTCATGATTTTGAAGTCGGTGTCTAAATGCAATCTACGTAGTTTTCCTAAATGCAGATTTTGGTGGAAAACCTGATGAAGCATTTGGCGAACATGAATTTGTGTTCTCTATACAATACCTATGCTGATTTCAGTCTTCATCCTCCGTATGGTGACATCTTAGACATTTGTTCCTCAACAGGATGATGCAATCGTCCACTTGTTCGATGTGTTGCCTAAAGCGTTGCATTCACTAGGATAATTACTTAGGTCATTATCCTAAACGAAAGGTTGGAGGAAAATGCAATCCACTATTTTCGCTTACACTTTGGTCCGTTTACAATCGCGTTTTGGATGGTACAGACAGAGAGAATGATCGCTCCAAAGCTGCACGCTGATAATTACTTAAATGAAATATATAAGGACCATCATACGATCTGGAAATATATAGATTCTTTAAGAAGTTACACTCAGGGAAGGATTTGTGCAATGAGGAATTATTTCGAGTCAGCAACAAGATTGTGACCAGAGAATAATATTAATAATTAGGGATAATGGAAATATAAATATTGTCCAGTATTTAAAAGCAATATCGAATAATTATGTCTTTTGAGACATATTCAGATAAATAAACAGTCAAAATAACATATTTTTATTGTATTATTTATTACCTACCTAACGAATAACAATAAACTCCTACATGGAATAAATAATAAAGTTACATATTTTAGGAATAGGGCAGCGTCGAAATGTCCTAGACCCGTATACAGATACACATACATTCAAAACACTGGCGATGTATGACACCTGTATTTTTGAATGACTGGAATACATTTTCTTATAATTTGGTTTGCACAAAAGATGATTCAATTATAAATGAAGATTTTCTATCCACGGAAAGATTCAATTCAAGATATATTTTTCTCAGATATTGAAACCATGCTACGAATTATTCTTTAATTCTATTATGTTTAATATTAACGAAACAAGCTGATTTTCAGTTTCGAGAATACGAATATACTCCTCTAGCGATATATTGTCACGAATTACAATATGACCCAAGCAAACATAAACAGATTTCTTAGATGAACCCTGCTTCTTAATCGCAAGCTTGTTGTCATAAGTGTTCTAAACCTCCCCCAAGATATGCCTTACCTGTCGGATGTGTTTATTCATCTTGAGCCACTCGTGATCCGAATTATTGTTTGCCTAGACTGGAAGATCTGAATTTTAATCACAAGAGCATAGACATCAATATAAAGGTGAAACTCATATGAAGACACAATGTGTCGAAACAATAATTCTTATCAAGTAAAATTCGATTCCATTAAAAATCTAAAATTATAATGTTGTTGTTATTTTTATCACAATATTGAGTAGAAATTCAAGAATGAAACAATAGCTCCAACAGTATCATAATATAATGAACATCTATGTAACAGATACCTACATACGAATTATGATGGTACGGAGCAAGGTGCTTCTTCTTTAATTTAACCATTACACAAACTGGATTCTCTTCTGCCGTATCTTAGGAGTGGAATTTTTTATCGTTTTATTCATGAAATGAATTTCACAAAAATAATTAGAATTAACGAACATTGATGATCGTCAACAAACAAACCCATCAAAATAGAAGTTGAATGGAAAAGAATGACTAAATTTTGATTTAAAAAATACATATTTTTGATTATAGTTGAAACACGATCTATTGTGAAAAACACACAATAGATTATAATTTATAATTTCATATTGATCGAGATGAAAAATTCTTTCCTACATCTGCTTTGCATACGTGCATTACTTTTGTGATGTAGTTGACATTTAGTTTAATTATATTTTTGACAACGACAGCCCTTTCTATCATGACTAAAAGATAATTCGATTTCAAAATTTCTTGCAAAGCCGATTTAAAATCATACAACCAACCAATGGAAAAGTTCCCGAGGAATTTCACTTTTATGATAGTAGATCCGATTTTTATTTTCTAAAAACCAAACGAGTTCCAGCATTGAAATCAGCTGATTCTGTAATGACCTTCCCATTTGTATTGAATTCATTAGATAATGTGCAAACATACTTCGGTATTGGATGCCGAAAGTTCCTGTTTCTTGAAATAAAATCATGGATATAAAAAAGCCTCAACCGTTCATATCTAAAATATCTAAAGTACAAACTTCCATATTTGGTTTGTGCATAATTCATAATGGTATTTTGAACCAGATAAGCCATTGTTGTTACAAGTTTAGATTTCTCGTCTACTTCACCTTAGAGATCATTTTTGCAACGTGGTTTCCAAGAATTCTACAGTAACATATAGGACGCGACAAATTAAATAATAATAACAGCCAACGTTTGTTTTCAATCGCATCTAATCATCCGTTAGAAAGAATGAAACTTTAGCCATGTCTTCCTTTTGAAATTTCAATTTGTTAGATTATTCATAGAAAGCCTAAATTCTGAAGCATCCTCTTCTTCGATTAAATCAGTTTGTAGTTTTAGAGGGTTTTCTAGTTTACCGTGATAGGAAATGAACAAAATTAGAACTAGATTGGGACATTGATTGAGTTGTTATTTGACAATGCTTATTACCTATTTACCTGAGACGTAGATTTTGAAGAGCGCTAGATCTGGGAGAAAACTGTTTGATTATACTACATGTTTAACTAAACGTGTAAATTGACGGCGGTGTGAAACGCCACCTCTAATTCGCCACAAGGGTTACTGAAGCGTTGTCGGATAGGGGCTCCAAATGAATAACTCCACTGTTCCTCCACCCAACGTCTGAAATAACCAAAATGAAGCTTCAATCACAACGGTTTTATTTAATGCAACGATAACGGTGATACACGCTAGTGAATTCGCAGTTTTTTCACTTGAGAATCATAGCTTGATTAAGCTCAAAAACACCTGGAACATATGACTCCTTATAATAATCCCAGATGGTTCTATGACGTCATCAAGTGTCACGTACACCATTATATTGTAAAAATCTGACTTGACTTTCCGTTACGGCATGAGATGAGATCATAATTCTTAGAATATTCAGAACAACTAGAAAAACTAGACTAAAAAAGAAAATGCTGCGCAGATTCAATGCATCATACTTTGAGATTTCTTTATTTTCACATTGTATCCCTGGGATTTATAATGAATAAGCTCGTTTTAAAAAATGCTTTTGATTTTCACGAAAACAAAACTCATCTCTTATCGACCTAATGCAACACTGTTTGAGTACAGTCACACGTATAAGTATTTGCAAAAGTTGAAAATAAAACGAAAGATCACATTAATTTCTTGGAGTATATTTTATGAAAGAGAGGCGAATCTATGTCGGTCGTAACAAAAAAATGGAAAACAAAAAATTCCACCGTTGAGGGTAGTGTCAGTTACAAGTCAAGATAATTTTTCGTACATGTTAAAATGAAAAGGTAGTAGAATTTGTAGGCGCACTTCATGATATAAAAGATAAATAAATAATGGCGGAGTCGTTTGTCACGTGCAGAATCATGGCCGTTTAAACAAGGTAGTGACATGTGCAAAATATGCACAAGCACACGTATCATGCATGTATGAGTAATGTGTCCAATATTTAGAGAAATATCACATCGTTCGGAAAACCCACCATCACCGCACGTCAACCGCGTCTAACTTTATGACGCTGCTTTGCTTTTTTGCAACTATGCTAGAGAATTTTGGGGGTGTTGTTGAAACTGTTCCAAATCTAGATTTAACAAGTTTGGGGTATAAAAGGGAATCAAATGGAGTGTTTTTAGTAAATGAGGTTCTGTGTGTAGCTCTGGATCTATGACTACATGTTGGTTTGTGTTTAAGTGAATATAAAATCCACTTAGGATGGAAAATCTCAATTTATTTTCATTTAGATAATTATTAAGAATCATGCAGCAGAATGAATGTCCCATATTGGAACCATACCTTTCAAGTTTTAACGAAAATTGGTTATTAATTCTCGACCCATCATAATATTGGAAATATATAACGCACCCGGTTATTCGAATGAATTTAATAACTTATTAATATTAGCGAACAAATAAAGTTTCAAATCAAATTAACCTTTCTTGGAGAACATGGATTTCATTCAACATGTCAATTGTTATGAAGGGGGCTAACCTTTCTCTTTAGTGCCCTTATAATTTAATCAGACGCTTTACTGGCAAGATTGACCTTTTCAATTTCATTGTAATTTCATTATAATATCACGATGACATTATTACAAAGTATATATTTCATACTGTGTAACTTTCATATGCACTGAACACGCTAAAATTCGATTACTTCTTTCCTTTTAAACATTTTATAATCGATTAATGCTTAGTTCATTTATCTACAATTATTTCGACGTATTCTAGAAATTATCCATGAATGTTCAGATACTTAGGTATGCCTGTAGATTTTTTGGGATGAGATAGCAACCCGTACAATGAATAAATTACTAATCATAAGGGTTTTACATTCGCAGTTTTTATGGTTATTCATTTCTGTTTCTGCATACGTTGATACCATTATTATATGAATCAACGTAAGAAATACAATGTGTTTTGCGAAGAACATCTTGGAGTACGCTTCAAAACTACCAAATTCATCTCATTATGGTTGTTAACTCTAATGTCGGCAGTATTTCTGAAACCAATTTTCCATATAAAGTAACCAGTTTCGTTGATGAATTGTCTCCCGCTTTTTAGAGTAGTGTCTCAATAAGTATCTTTGTTGTTTCGGATAGGTTTATTCGCAATACCCAGTCAGACAACTATTACTCTTGAAAACGCGATGTATAATGTTTTGAGAAATCATGTTCAACTTTGTGTTTAGGCACGACAAAATTAAAAAATAAATAACTGTCCGTAAGACTTAAATTAAATAAGCAAGAACGGGAAATCCTGTTATCATTATCTTCAGCAATTTTAATTGCGAAGCACAATTTATATGTAGAAGACTTCTTGAAAATAAATTATTCTCAATTATGACAAGGATGAAACGCTTAAATCTGAGATAGTCTAATTCCAAAGCCCCCTATCCTGTTATCTCGACTCCTATTGTTAGAGATTAGTAATTTTTGCAAGTCACTTTGGAGGAGGATGATTACCCCGAGAATATGATTGAGAGTTTTATAACAACTGATTCGAAAGAAAATCATGTACTCGGAGATACTAAAATACCTTTTTAATCAGGCTACCAATTACATTTCTGTATAACATATTCATATCATTACGATTTATGAGACAATAGCTGGTTTAATATGGATTTATAGAAATGAAGTTGAAATAACTTATTATGTGGAAATGATTTGGAATTTCATCGTTGGATATTACAGGGTAGAAAGTTATGATTTTATGCATTATTATAGAGTGGGAGCATGTGTGCTTGTGCGAAAAAAGAATTTCATATCGACTTTAATCTACCGGGGCGATTTGAATCTCATGCACGTACTTCAATTGGACAGCAGATGCTATTCGATATTAGAATTTCTGGAGATGTGAGAGTTCGCAACAGTATTACATACACGGTTTACACCCTCGTAACGATACCGTATAACCCGTCCCTGAGCTATGCCAACCATCTTCTGGTCAATCTTATTCCTATAACATTCATATTTTATTACAGATTTCATTTTAGGGGTTCTGTTTATTTCCAAATGACTTTTATACCGATTCAGGAGCAGCTTCTTCATGTTTTTCGAATTTTTACTCCGCAGAGAATAATAATAGTTACATAGTGTGACAAAACTAACGCACAAGTAATCCACTGAGATCAGCTTTCGTAAATCAGAAAATTTATCTCATGGCGAAACATACAGCAAAGAGACTTATTTAATGAAGTATTGCTTAATTGTCGATATGTATAGTACATTTAAAAATATCGAAAGTGGTAATATTATTCAAATTAGAATAGATAATGGCGATAACTTTTTAAAGATTAGTGTTTCCTCTTGGTGAGTAAAAAACTAAACTAGATGGGTCGTCTTGAGATCTTGAGAAGAGAATTGAAGTCAATCTGAGTCACGTATTATTCGCACTAATGCTGTAAATAAGTTAATGTATCAATACAACGAAAATCCTCAATTGTTCCTGGTAAAAAATTCTAGCATTTTATAAACAGCAGATATCATTTTATTTATATGGAAGATGAAAATTATTTAATGAACAAATTTTTGATGGTATCAAGGCAATTGAGATCAATATTTTCAATTTTCTAACTGTAGGTTGATACACTTATTGACGAGTAAAAGACATACCATTACATAAAGCTGCATTCAAATGTAATTTATTTCTCAGACATCATGATATAATTTTGTGTAAGTTGTCTTGTAGTAGGACACAATCGTTGAAATTATTAATGATGCGATATATTTCGAAATCATCGGTGTACCTACTTCAAAATGCCAGATTGCAAACAATTATTATATCATTGATGAAAAGGTTAATTAATAATGATTCGAATACTGATCCTTGAAGAAATCTGTGAGATTTATGACCAAAATATTCTATTTATTTGAATTCTAGTAATAAAAATAGGTACTTTTGACATCCATTCTGAGTTTTCCAAATGTAATTATACTATTGTTTTCAACCATAATGACAATGATGTTTTTCTGGTTATAAATATATAACACAAGCACACAAGGTTAAGTATTCAACCTTCGGAAGGATCCAAAATTATCGTCTCAAAATTCAAGTGACATCATCGAGGTGACGTCATAGTCTATTTTATTTCTTTATTCGGTCACAAATTTCGATAGTTGTTGTGACAGCAGGTGTCAGTATAAGACATAGATTTGTGAAAAACATTAAGTAGACCATTTGGATAAAATTTCAATGTAACATAGAGTGTGATATAATGTCCTTCATTAGCGGTTTCTAAATCATTTGGAATATGTTTCTGTTCCTACAATCATATACATTTAACCCCCAGGAGTGCCGAACTCTTTAGCTAACATATTTTTGTTTTGACTTGTTAAATAATGAAGAAGTTTTTCTTTCGGATGCTTGGATGGATGGATTTTGATGTGAAGGGTGTATAATTATACTGGCACTTAGGCCTCTGAACTGGGCCCATTGTGCCACCCCTTCAAGGCGAAGGCCCCTGTCCCTCCTCAGCCATCGAGCCAACCAATTGCGTTGATCAGCCCGAGGACCGCGCCGGGTGGAGCGTCGCCAATGTTGACCAGATTTGGCCAGGGGTCCCCCAAAATGGCATCTCTTGTCGATGAGAGCGCCGGGCAGTGACAAATCACATGTTCCGCTGTCTCATCCTCCTCGTAGCATCCTCGACATATGGGGTCGACAACGACTCCCATCGTGTGAAGATGTTTATTTAGTCGGCAGTGTCCTGTCCATATTCCTACGAGTCTTCTAAGATTAAATCGTGTCAGTCGTAGGCAGAACTTTGCAATTTTTGGGCACGGTGCTTTTATAGCAGTATGTGCCTGTCTACAGCTATCATTCGATATCCATCGTTCGGTATGCCGTTTTAGGGTATCTTCTTTTATCAAAGCAGTCAGAGTGCTTGAGGTTAGTGGCAAGAAGGGCTCCGGCCCGAATAGTGTTTGTCCGGAGCCTTTTCGCGCCAGCCTGTCCGCCTCTTCATTTCCTTGATGTCCACTATGTCCTTTCACCCAGGTGAGTTGAACATCATTATACTGTGACAGATTTTCGAGGGTTCTGTGGCACTCCCAAACTAAACCTGAGTTAACCTTTTGGCTACTAAGGGCTTGTAGTGCTGCTCTGCTGTCTGTCATGATCCGTATTCGTTTGCCGGCGGTATTTTTGTCCGCCGCTATTCTAGCTCCTTGGGTCACTGCTACTAGCTCCGTTTGGAACACTGTAGCATGGGATCCTAGAGGTATGTATTCGCGAAGGTCAAGTTCTTCGGAGAATATTCCAGAACCTGATGCCCGGCTATTTTTGGAGCCGTCCGTAAACATGTTTATGTCGGGCTTTGTTTCGTCATTTTCGTCTAAATCGATGTGATAGTGTTTGGTGAAAGTAAACTTCGCCGGTATGCGGTCTGCTTGCGCTCCAAGTAAAGGTATCCTCACGGACGCCTCCTCGAGAATGAAAGCATGACCCCCTCCTCTTTTCACATTCCACAAATTTCCATTCCGCAGTCTTAGAGCCGCTCCCAGCGCCATCTCCTGTAGAAAGAGGTCCAGGGGAGGCAAATTGAGAATAGTCTCCATGGCTGCAGTTGGTGTAGTTCTCATAGCCCCAGTCACTGCCAAGCACACAAGCCTTTGTACCCGACTGATGTGAGCTATTTCATTTGCTTGTCGGATTCTGGGCCACCAGACAAGTGCTCCGTAGCAGAGCATGGGTCTAATGACAGCCGTATATAGCCACAGGGTAATCTTAGGGGACAAGCCCCATGAGCGCCCCATCGCTCTACGACATTGCCAAAAAACCGCACATGCTTTGCTGACTTTTACCTCAAGGTGTCGATGCCAGTTTAGCTTGGTGTCAAGCACGATACCTAGGTACTTGACCTCATATGCCAACCTGAGCTGGGTACCTTTAAGCTTTGGTAGGACCATCTGGTCCAGCTTTCGTTTCTTTGTGAACAGAACTAGCTCTGTCTTTGTGGGGTTCACTGACAGAGAGCATTCTATGCACCAGTCTTCAATTATCTTGAGAACGCTCTGCATTAGTTCACAGAGTACTCCAAGATAAAGTCCTGTAAGCAGGATTGTAAGATCATCTGCGTATCCAATGGTGTAGTAGCCCAACTCATTGAGTCGCCGAAGTAGGTTGTCAACTAATATGATCCATATTAGCGGCGATAGTACTCCGCCCTGCGGACAGCCCCTACTTGCGATACCTCTTACGGTGCAGGCTCCTACAGTTACTTGAATTGCTCTCCATTCGAGGATATAGCGGGTCAAACCACTTAAAGCGGGGGCCACTCCATGTTCCTCTAGTGCAGTGCTTATGCTATCAAAGGATGGTTGATCAAAAGCACCCTTGATGTCTATGAACAAACCCAGGGTGAACATTTTGTTCTCCATTGATCTCTCAATTCTGCTAACTACGGAATGTAGTGCTGAATCGGTCGATCTACCCGGGATGTACGCGTGTTGGTTGGGGTGCAGTGGATGAATCATCAACGCCGTGTCCCTAATCTCTCTGTCGCTCAACCTTTCTAATGTCTTCAGCAAGAATGACGTCAGACTGATTGGCCTATATGATTTAGCCAAAGAATAGTCACTTTTCCCTGGCTTTGGGATAAAGACTACACGTACTTCCCTCCATTCTTTGGGATCTTTGTATCTAAGAACGACGCAAGCCCGAAAGATTCGTACCAGGTGATCTAGTATGTCTTCCAGCCCCCACTGGAGGAGGGCTGGATACACGCCATCTACTCCCGGTGACTTGAAGGGAAGGAAAGTTTTTTTTTTCCTTTAACAGGTGTTGGGGTAGCATAGTCAGGCCAGTTCCCACCGGGTTCCAAAGTGCAGCCTGGAAAGTGTGTGTTCAAAACAAGTTCAGCAGTGTCGGCTAGGTTGGCAGTGAAGGTGCCATCCCCTAGCTTCAAACTGCCGGGTTGCTGATTGGGATCTTTAGAAATAATCTTCTTTAGACGAGCCGCTGTAGTAGTAGATTCTATTCCACTAGAGAACGTCCTCCATGCTGTGCGTTGGTTTTGACGAATTTCTCGTTTGTATACTTTCCGTTGCTCGTAATAAGCGTTCCAGTCAGTAGTACTTCTAGAGTTCTTCGCCTTATTAAAGAGTTTTCTGCACCTTCGTCTGAGGTCCCCGAGTTGCCCGCTCCACCATGGTGTCGCCTGGCCCCCTGAAACCCCAGTCCGCAAGCGGCAGAAACTTTCGAAAGCTTCGATCAGACTGGATCTGACAAGGGCAACGCCTTCCTCGATCTGCTCAGTCGATGTAAAGTTTTGTGGACCGTTTAGTTCACCCAGTGACTGGATAAGATGTTGTCGAAACAGCTCCTTATTTGTCTTCCTAGGGTCCCTATAGGGCTTGCTCATTATGCCACTACACGTTAAGGAGAAACTTATCCACCAATGGTCGGACATGGATGCCTCAGACATCACATGCCAACTGGAGATTATGTTTGAAATACTTATGGATGTCAGAGTGATATCAATTATTGTCTGACATCTGGAGTTTACGAAGGTAGGTTCGCATCCTCGATTTATTATTTCCAGATTCGTGGTAGCTAAATACTCAAATAGTGATTTACCCCTTTTATTGTTGTCTTTACTCCCCCAGAATGAATGGTGAGCATTTGTGTCGCAACCAATAATGAGGTGTTTGCCTCCTACCTCACAGAACTCGATCAACTCCAGCATTTCTCTGGATGGTGGAGGATTTACCGAGTCGATGGGTAGGTAAATTGACGCAATAATGACGTTTGTTTGGCTATTTCCGATGTCACAACCGACACTTACCGCCGTTTGGTCGGCAGTGCAGAACTGCGGCATCAAGTTGGCCTGGATTTGTCTCGGGATGTAAATACACGTCCGAGGCCTGTCTACATTTGGGGCTACATAAATGTTACCACCTAGTTTAGTCAATCCACAAACTCTGTCTTTTACAGACCAAGGTTCTTGGATGAGAGCTATTTCATCTTTTGCATTGTCTAGGTGGCGGCATACAGTTGCGACCGCGGCCCGACAGTGTTGGATGTTTGCTTGTAAGAAGTTTAGTCTGTTTGCCATTTCGAAGATCTTACAAGAGGGGGGTGGAGAGAGTGCTCTAGTTTCTTAGCAGCCCGAGACACCCTCTTCTATGGAGACAGCCTCTAAAGCCTTGGAAATCGGTTCTCCCTTCTCCATCGGGGTAGGGGACTCGACCTCTTTTTGCGCCGTTGAGGTGGTCTGGTGGATTTTGACTTTGTGGGAGTTGAACATATAGTTCAGCCTTCCATCCCGTCTGTTCAGGCAGACAAGATCAGCCTCCCTCACACCGAACACAAGGATTTTGCCTTTCGGCTCGTCCTTGGTCGCGCTGTGGAAGGTGATCCAGTCACCAATCTTCGCCCATGGGTTCTGAGCCGCCAAGCGGCGTAGGATGTCTTCCGTTTCTCCAGGGTTTCCCGGGATCCACAGAGTCACCTTTGTCAGCTTTGGTAGCTGGTCCACGGGGACAACTTCTAGTTTTGCCCCGTCCCATAGGGGAGGCAAACTTGATACTGTGTTCCTTAACCAGGTCAAGGATATCTCGTTTTCACAGATGAACCTGAGGATCTCCTGTGAATAGGTAGAGGACCGGAATATTGGTGGAGCATGTTCGGCGTCGGCCAGCGCACTGTCCAGGCAGCCGTCCAGTTTCTCCCTCAGCAGCTCCACCTGGGTGGCTGAAAGCCGCCTAGGGAACTGCTGTTCCAGTTCTGTTTGTCGATGATTGCCACCCTCAAATGGGTAGCAACCACCTCGCTGAACTTTAGAGTTGAGGTGGATGGTCCACCGGGGACCCTCCTTTTGGGATTTACCCTTGGGGAGGACCCGTCGGACCTCTCCGACCTCTGCCTCTTTTTTGTTTGTGGGCCGCCGCTTGTCCTGGGTTGGTTGCCATCACCCTTAGGTTTTGGCAAGTCAGCCTTGGTCTTAGCGGTAGCCGATGTTGTAGCAGATGAAGGGTTGCTGCCGCCAGCCTCTAAAGCCGCCTGCAGCCGCCTCTCCCTCTGCCGCTTTTTTTGTTGGGCTCCGGAGATTCGATGTTTCCTCGGCCCTTGGTTTTTTTGAAGTGGCTCTTGTGACCCGCCTTCTTGTTTTGTTTGTTTGTGTTTTTGTTTGTGTTCCATATTGGGTTTTTTTAAAATTCATCTCCAGAGCTCCCCACCCGCCACGGAGCCCAACAAAGGGGGGCGTCGAACTTCAACGCCAGGGCTACCCTGGAGACATAGTTTCCAGATGCAAGTTGCACGCGAGCAGCTGCAGGTACCGAAGTGCCCACAGCCGCTGCATACCCCATTGCACCCAGAGGCTCACCCTATCGGCCCTCTGACGGGACAGCGCAGCCGATTGATCAGGGTGGGTTAGTCCTGACCGCCCGTCTAAGGTGAAATCCTGGCCAAAGTGGTGTGTTGCCCCGACAAGGCTCAACCACCAGGATCCTCTCATCCACCCGTACGGGACGCCATGCACGGCACGAACACATGGGTAGCCGAAAATACACCTGTCAGGTCGGCTACTGTACTGATAGGTGGCTTTAGGGTTGTGCTCCCATTTAGCCTTGTCCGTTAGCTACTTTTAGGTCCGACTTGACCATCACCGTCCCTGCCACTTCCAAGCTAATATTACGCACCGCCTCCACTAGTTTCCAAGACGAGCTGATTTTAGGCAGCTGCTGGACTTGGTGAGGACCTATCAAGAGTCGGTTTTGAGGCCGAAATCTACTTGTAGTTGAGATAAAACCCAGCGGCTTCATAGGAGCCCGCGATTCACTCTGAGAAGTAGCAATGAACGGTTCAGGATCCATCAGTCCCAAAAGCATTTCCCGGCGGGGGCCACGTGGAGGTGGACATAGGCACTTCTACAACTCTATCGAATCATAGTTACGACACCTTTCGGATGCTTAGTTGAGGGGCTAACTACTTTAACCCTTGATCTGCTATTGGATACTTTGCTTTAATGAAAGTAACAATCAACGGGAACTCGAGTCCATGTTGATGTAAATTATAACATGCATATTCTAACAGTCTGGTCTAATTCTCGAGTCCGGATCTTCCGGTGTCCCTAGAGTCGACGCCCTCGTGTTTTTAATACCTCTTCCTGTGAACCGTTCCTATAATAGTTGTCAGTCACGACATACAACTTCTACTAACATTTTGTCAATCTGTAGGTGTATGGGTGAAAACTGTCAATGTTAGGTATGAAATTTGAGTGAATGATTTTACTCAGAACTGGAAGTAAAATTATATTTTGAAAAATTAAAAAACTAGAGCCTAGATTGAATATATTGAAGACGAAGGAAATTAACTTATTACCACTTTTGGTAAGAAAATTACTTCTGAGAAGGAGTATAAATGATTTTCAGAAGTGAGTGGTGTGAAAATTTGGTGAAGTTGTGGAAATCTTTCAAATTCATCAAATGTTCCTCTATGGATTTGGCGTTTACTTGATGTAAATTCATTTTGAAAAAGATGGAACAAGTGAAATAAAACGCAAATTCAAATTTAGCCAAATTGCAAAGCTTAAATGGTGACAATTTGTTCGCCACACAGTGACATTTTGGAAGCGATTTGTCAAGAAAAGCTTCGGGAATGTCACCTTGCTATGAAAAAATTGTCAGCAATTAATCTTTCCTACAGTTCAGGTGAATTCAAATTTGAGACTCATTCCAATATTCTACATTCTTTTTCATCCAATACTATCTGCAAGTATTTAAATTTCTCATAGTTCAATCGTTAACTCGAATATTTTTATAACAACATGTTGGTTTAATGGTGATTGATTTATTTCCAACCATTTTCTACCAGATTTACAGTCACGTTACCTGCAAAGCATCTGTTCAATGAAGACAATCGAACAGAAGTAGAAGCAAAGTAAACATCTGAACGAAGTGTAATGTTGTTTTGTGCCGCAGTAAATCCTGCCAAATTACCCCCGATGCACCTGTTCGTTCCCAGCGCTGCAGGAGTTAACAAATGACACGCGATTTGAACGGTAATCGAGGAGGCCCTGAGATAAGTTCGTCACTCTGCGCTGTTTCTTTCTGGATAATGCCAAGTTTTGCATAAAATTGCTTAGACTATAAAGTAAGATTAATGATGTTGGATAAAGAATAGTTTCAAAGATGATAATTTGAGGATGCTGACTTGCTTGAGTGCTACGCTATTTCAGCATGAACACTATTTGAGTCAATTAGGATTCAAATGCTGCCAAGGCTTTGAATGTTATAACGTCACTAGCTTGAAAGGTTAACAATTCTCTTCGAACTCATTGATCATACATTTTTCATCACGAATATCACAAATCACAAATATCCTGTATTTTTCTAATTGTTTCATCAATGACTTGGAAAAGTTAAACATTTACATTAGACATTTTGAAGAATATTTTCTCCACATCAAATGATCCATCCACTACGAGAATGGAATTGACCAAGAAAGACCATGATAAATTATCTTCAAATAATTAACACTCAGTTGTTGTGACCTCAGTGGAATAGGAAACCAATGTGTTTATTTTTGTTTTGAATTATATTTTGAATGCTGGTCTAATGTAACTAGCAAATGCCGCGGCCTTGCCCTCGCATACTTCCTCTTGGCAAAACAACCAGTTTTTTAATTCCCTCACTATAGCTTGTATAACGGAAGTACTGTAAACGGAGCAAAAAAAATCTTGATTTTCAGGCATATATCCATTTGTGAGATTATGCCAGTGTGCGTTCAATTAATATGCTTGCGTAACCCACTGTGAAGTCGATTGCGCATTTTCTATTGGTCGTATGGATTTTGAATTTTGCAAATCGCTTTATAGTGGTGCAAATATGACCTGTATTCTTTTAGTCAAGTTTGGGATGGTATTTTTGATATCCATCTCCTGTTTTTCTAATAGATGTATAGTATATTATTGAACTATAATGACAACAGTGTTTTTTTAATTATAAATATATATCACACGCATGTATTTAACCTACAAAAGTGTGTTCTCATTTTAAGATTCGAGTGACATCATCGATGATACACAGTTTAATTTATGCGCGTGGCAAATTGTGATAGTTCATTTGACAGCAGATATCAGTATAAAACATAGAATTATAAGCGTAATGTAGGCTATTTGAATAAAATAACAATGTGACAGAGTATAATTCAACGCGTTTCATCACCGGTTTATAAACCATTTCCAATATATTTTCTGTTTCTACAATCATATTCATTTGACCCGCAGAAGTGTTCGAAAAAGTAAAATTGTGCTAACAAAAGTGAGGCAAGTCAGAGATCGATTGATCACAGTTTAATTTTAAATATATACCACTCGCGGTTGAGTGTTGGCACAAGTGGTAGGCATTTGAAATTTGTAAATTGTAATAAACTAGAAGTCAGCATACATTCTAACGCAGCATGGTCCTAGTGTGAGAGATTTATATGATATCACAGTTCTGGATGACAGCAATCTTATCCAGCATTATACGCTATATACATATATACGAAAGTTTTACTATCGAAACAGCACGACAAAAATGTCCGTGCATTTAAAATACCATGAGAAAAATCTGAATTCTTACAGGAATATCATTACTTCCATCACTAAATAAATATTGCAAGTGGCCTAAAAAAAATATTTTCCGTTTTGAGCGTTTCCGAATACACCTAGATTATTTTTGTGATGATGTATGTATGTGTTCGTATGTTCTTAAATCACTGTGTAAACGATAGGACCGTTCCTTACTGGTCGAACAGATGGCAGTTCGGTGGAAACATCAGTTGCTATATAAGAAGAGGCTTTAGGAAAAGCAGCAGTAGAAATATGGGCGAGTCATTCCGACATACTGATAGTGAATAATTTTGTGTTATTGGTTAATTAAAGGAACTATATTGTGTAAATCAGCGAAGTGATATTTATTATTTCAATAAGGTTGTGCAATAAGCTCTGGGGTAGGAAGCCTAGTTATGTTTAATAGTACTCAAAAATACTGGAAAAGTGGTCAACCTGACAACACTGTATCATACGATACTATAATGTCTTTTCCTTCTTAAAGTGAACGGGCTTTATTTCAATATTTTCAACATTTGTATATGGTGTCTTCTGAATAGCCATATACTTTATTAATTTTAAGTTTTATCCAAAACAGACGATCATTGATGAAGGAAATATTTTTGACACAATTATTGGGTTGTTGATTTTAAGGTGTATTCAATAAAAATGAAACAAATATTCTCAGACGTAACGGGAATACCACCTCACTGATGAGACGAGGAAGCTGAACCAACACCTTCTAATTCAATGCAAACAATTGCTGGGAAATTGAAATTCGTCCAAGAAGGTTTCAATTACGCCCACTGTGCAAGTATTCGAAACCTAAACATTTATGTATCTCTCAAGAGGATTGAAATATAAGCAAGTTTAATCTAAGAGGTTTCAGGGATGTTAGTTAGAGAATGTACAATTGCTTAGTAGGGAGTCTGTGTAATATTAAACTTTGGAATTCAATAACATTTGTTTTTTATATTTGGCTATCGATATGTGAGTGAACAATTTTATCAACTGTTGGAAATGTTTCCTAAGCTAATAGTGGACACTGTGAATCATGGAAATATATTTTTCTTACTAATATAAGAATACAATACAACACTTATATTTATTGAAAAATGCCTACGGTAGAGCAATATTGATGAATGAACAATTCCATTGGATCTACTTTGAGAAATTTCTCTTGTGGGAGCAAAAACACTTTAATTTTGGGAATCACACTGGTGTTAATTAAATTGTGAACATAAATAACTAGGCAGTGGTAATTTATCTATACAAAGTTAATTATATAGTATCCTACAATCACGAAAAGAGTTATCTGGTGCAGGCAGCTAATGATTGCGTGTGTTATAACTCTTGTGGCGCATTATTTCCTAGGATTTCTCGCGGATTCCTCCTTCCTGCTAATGACTCAACTAATAGTACCTTGACACGCAGGATATCGCTACTGATACACCACGAATCTTTGCGCACGCTTCAAGATAATTCATCAACAGATCTTGTCTTCTATGATTGAATATAATATACTAACTCATCATGATATTTGCTGTAAGCGGCAATACTTAGAAATATTCATATTCTATGAAAGCCTAGAGATTGTCCTAGAAATGTTCAGAGTATATAACGAATAATGTTCGTTAGAAGAACAAATTTTGACGGAAACAATTTTTTTTACCCAAAAGTTAGGATATTGCCCCGTATAATCGATTACAACAATACAGAATTTTTCTCACTAATAACAGTGAATTATTTTCCTTTTGTATTCCTAATTGAAGATTAAAATTAGTGGCCTCAACATATTTCAGTTTAAACAGGGTGGATGCGCCGGGTACACTCATGCAGAACTTAAAATGTGGACATAAGCAGTATAATTGTCTTATATATTAATAGCGTTAGTGACCAGTTCGATAGAGTACATTGAGTAGGGAGGTGGTGATTGAGGTATCGTTCGAAAGGGGCTAAACTGTAGATGTGCCAAAAACACTAACAATTAAAAATTGTTATGTTATTTGACTAGGATGAGCTGAACTGAAAATGGTTAGTAGGCCGATTTCGGCCGGGATACGTCTACTTGTAATTGATTGTGACCAATAATTCTTTCAGTCTAAGAAAATAATGCTATAAGACACTCAAGATGTTAAATATGTTATCGTTAGATCGACTCCCGCTGGTGGAGAAACATATTGAAACAGCAATAAGTTGCATGTTGTGAATATGAAATGAAATTTATTGAAGTGTTGTTACTTGCCTCTGATGTAACTATACTCGATAAATTTAAGAATGTCATTAGTAACTTCATCTAACTTGCGCTATTTAAATGAACAGTAGTAGCAAAGTTTCGATCGTCTAAAACAGTAGTCGAAACAATTCATCGACTGGACTGTTTTATTTCTAGTTCCAAAGTTTTGCAACTTGAGAATTCTAAGGACTTACACAATCGCGTAAAAATTAATGTTCTACTGTTCAAGTCCTATGAGTTTCCTCGAAACTTCTTATCGGCAACATGATAGTTATAATTAACAGGTTCTGAATTTATTGCGCTCCTTCTTATTTATTACTCATTTGTGCGCTTTTGAATTACGAAGTTTAAGCACTTGAAAACATTAAAGCTACCCTAGCAATCTGTGCTCTGATATATATATGTTGACATGTTGACAAGCAGGATACACGGTGTTTTCTATCGGAACATCGAAATGCTCGGTTTGTCAACCAGGCTGACTTTCGGTTACCTAAGGTCAGCGGGGCTTACATCCGAGACCGAAGGATTCACCGTAGATTGCCAAAATGGCGTAATCAACACCTTGGTCTATCGCCGCAACGTGATGTTTGTGCAGGTCCCTGATATCACCTGCAGGGCCTGTCGGAATGTGCCTGAGACGGTTCTCCACCTGCTGTCGGCATGTCCGGCGAAAGCGTCCTCGACGTACACCCATCGCTTAATGCAGCCCAACAGGTGCTGTATTACCATCTAAGGCACTCGTAAGGATTAGACCTTACCTACATGCCTGGGGATATTGAGTCCGTTGTCGGAAACGAAAAATGTCAGATCTACTGGAATTACACCCGCCTATTCTTTTTCATTCGTAGTATTCACCCGGCAAAGATTAAATATGTCGGATTAAAACCTAGATAACATATCACTTAGTGTTTTCTTGTATTAAGTAAGTCTACAATGCTTTTTGCAGTATGCAAGTACTTGTTATTTCAAGTGCAATGCGCGTGTAATGAAACCGAAGAGTTACTGATATTTTGATCAACCTATCATTCTTCTACATATATTTCTCTCTTCGTCTTGTGTAATCCTATTATGGATATTCCAACTCATCAAATAAACATCTTAACTACAAACGTATCTTCAATATCAACAAAAGAGTATTTATCATTATTATCAGCAATGCCCATCCAAGTTCACGGGAGAGCTTCCGTATGGTTTATGTAAGTACTCGTACATGTAACATATACAAGATCCATGTTACAGTCAATGAAAAAGCACCACCGGTTTCAATTTCTATCGAAGAGAATGAATTTTCGTATTAGATCCATCGAATTTTAAGAGCAGTATTTTTGACACACTCCATTTGAAAGTTTTGCAGCAAATAAGTACTTTGTTAATCTGTAGATAGTAATTTCATTCTGATTCATGTCATACGATGTTGAGGAACGTTATGATGAAAGTATGCCCAACGTAACCAGCTTAATAATAAACTTGGTATTACAAGCTCTATTATGACAAATGGAGAATGAGTTTTATTCAAGTCACAATCAACTGTAACCAGATACTTTGAGCTGTTATAATTTAGTTGCTACTGTCTAGGAAACTTTGACTAATCTGAGCTACGTGACGAGGATAAGATAAAAGGAGAGTCTTTCAGTAGACTCCACAGAGTGGACAGTGATGAATGCATAACGCATGATAACATCAAACATACCCCACAAACTTTGCTTTTTTATTTGTCGTGGCTACACATATTAAATCAAAGATAAACCGACATTCTATTTAATGCCGTTTATCTCTGGGGAGAGTTATGTATTATTATCTCTAGAAAATAAAAACTTTTCCACTACAGTGCTGTTCATTTAGGTGGATTGATTGTTCATTATTCCATATCATACTCATCAAACGTAGATTTTCTCAAACTTCACTCATGCTGTGGTATGACTTAATATTGGTATTAAATCAAGTGAATCTTCGACTTACATTTCATATCTATATGTTTTATATCACAATCACAAATTCTCCAGTAATAGCCTGTATTAGGTGACATATTCGCCCTCGTGGTCTCTGCCTGGAATAATTCCTCAATACAATTCAATGGTATCAGCTAATTTTTTCAACACGAATTCGTAATACTGCATATTCAAGTAATCGTGAGATTTCTTTATGTTATTCATGATCATATTTTAGAGGTGTTGACAATCTATATAACATGAGAAGTGAATTTCCAACTGATTTCAATCGATACGTCTTCGTGGTAAGACCAAGGAGAGTATTCAGGTCGACAAGTTATTGAAGTTCTATTCCTGGAACAGGAGTGCATTAGTCAAACAAGCATATTCACTTCGGCCTAGCCGCACTAATCCTTCCACTTCGGCCTCGCTTCCGTACAACGACTCACTATCCCTGATTAACTATTGACGGTCTCACGGTAGTGTGTGCTCCTGTCCTTCTTTATTATTCAACTATGTACCCTTGTTAGCTCCCGAAATGAACAAATAAAAATTTACGAAATTAGGTTTTTCTTTGGTTTTTCGAGCATGATCGCTGTATCATGACCATGCAAAGAGATACATCTGCTGATAATTATTAAATTATCATAAAGTTATGTTGACTATACTGCGATACTACATCATAGATATGCGAAGAAAAATGTAGTATGTATACATTTTTGTTCTTTGGAACTAGCCATTTTATTCTTCAAAAGACAGTGGATAAACAAGTATGCAGTAAAGTTGAAGAAGGCTCCATTTTATAGGATAGATAAAATATGGAATATCTTCGCTTGTATTACATTGATTCAATTTGTAAAACATTGAAAATGAAAGAGCACGATGAGTGAACATTCCTGGACAATATAAATCAGGGGTGACGAATGCCTCGCTCGGAGATATATCCTTTGACATGGAGCGTAGTGAGAATATTCATGAAATGTTGGATACATATTGACCGAGATAACAATATGCTCAAACAAAGTTAACCAAACGTATAACTAACAACTAACTTCTGTGACAAAGACTCGCTTACACACCGAGAGAGAATTCTCTACCTATATGGCTACAGGATATGAGGAGGTAGGAAATCGCGCAGAGGAAACGCACTGTCATACCAGTCAGTATATTCTGAATACAAGCTTCCTTTGCTTACAATTCACTATCGGTTCTCGCTTATGTCTATAAGTTGAATTCAAATCTCAACTTATATGGTGATATTGGAAAGGTATGAACCTAGGGAGTGATGCAAAGACCAGTAAGACTTGTATTGAATTCAAATTTGCATATAGCCCTTGATTGAAAATATACAGATTGATCACTAACAAAGTTGACAACCGATTTCAATATTTCCAGTCAAAGATATTTTAATTAGTTTAAAGCATTCCGGACATATGGCCAACTTCTTCTCCTATAACTAGAAATTTTCTACAGATAACGCAAACAATGACGGATTTAATAAATTGAAGATGCATCAGGTATTAGAAATATACTATTCATTTGGTTCAATACGTTACTCACTTTATTAGTTAGTTATCTCTTTGACATAATATTCATCTTTTTAACGCTGAAAGAAATGATGAACCCAATTATCCTGAAGATACAAATATAGGTACATGTGAAACTTATTTTGAATGCACCCTGTACAGTTGATGGGTCGTTAAAAAGAAAGATAGGATAAACAGAATATTTCTGTAACGTTCATTAAGGTGTAAGTGGTCAATTTGTCTGTTTAATTCGAACACAAATCACTATAAAATCGGGGTTTATTTACGTTAGTCCAATGATGAAACTGGCCAGTTAGATTCAGCTGACCACGGCAATGTTTCAGTGTCGTGGCCGTGCTTGATGTGGTTCTTCGGGCCATTGCTTGCAGACCAACAAGCTTAATAGTCTCTCGGTTCACTCGATGTGAAAACTTATTTTAGAATAGGAATTATTGTCTATTCTATTTTTCTGAAAGGACAATTAAATTTATTCTGAGAATGGTTCAATAGAAGTTGGTCTTTTTTTCTTTTAAGAAGTATTATTTCAATTTCAAGTATTTTATTTTCCATACATATGTGAACATGAATGAAATGGATGTGAATCCACGAAATTTGGTTTATTTCACCCAATGTCTTCACTCGAGAATGTCAACTTTAACTGCCTGGAATGTAGCGCTCCAGTATGTCATATAATGTCGTGAACAACTATTGTTTCGGAATTGGTGGACATGATTGTTGAGCAGCTTGAGATGCTCTTCATAACCATCGGAGACATATTTGGCAGAAAGTAAAGTATTTCAGGGAGCAGTCGGTACGATATTAGGATACGATAAGGTCGCGCAAGAACATTAAATTAGTTAAACAAGAGCCCTTGTCAGAAGGATCCGTGCCGGCGGCAACTATAGCCATCGCCACACAGCACTTAACCTCACCGCCCTCGCTACTGGACAAATCTCACACACAGATGTTACATGTTTTACTTGTTACCGAACACTAACTTGTGCAATTTGTCACCTTACTTTTTGCTAAACTGATTAATAGGGGACAATTGTTTCACAACTAAACCATTTCCAAACCAGAATGCGAGAGAGGATTATACAGTTTGGAACTACTTCGCAAATACTAATTGATCATTTGTTCTAATAATTGTGGGCCACTAACGGCTACGTTTCCAGATAGTTTATAGATTTGCAGTTAAGCTCACTACTGTATCTGTTAGTATGCTCATGGAGGATATAGAATATTGAATTCTCATTACGAATCAACCAGCGATGAATGAAAGTTGTGTATCATAAGTATTAGATTATAAATTTATTTATAAATAAAATTAGGACAACACGTTATAATCTGGAATAATAATCATTTGTTTCCTTATACACATTAAATTCCGAAACGATGAAATTTTGAGTATCATTCAATATCATTCATTCATGTTGCATTTGTATATTATGTAACCTCGTAATCAAAATTTGATTCCGATCTACTTCCGATGACGTTCCGGGTGTATTGAGCTACAACATAGAATATTCGGTAATAATCTACTACATATAAAAGTAATGGCTTTTATTATTACAAAGATCGTTGGGAATATTGTAAATCTTCAGGAACATTCAACTGCGTTCTTAGAAAAGAGCTAATTTTTATATTGTTTCTGTGCCGATGTACCAGTTTCTATATCCAGAGAGTTAAAGATAAGTATCACGTTCTAATATCCACGTAAGTTGTCAGATCATAGTGAAACTTAGTTGGCATGATAATGACGTGACATGCTGGTAGATTACACTGGTACCAGCAACGAATAGCACACATTACAGTTTGCGGATGACAAGCGCTGTCACAGAAGTAAAACCCTCTGGCGACGTGGCGGTAAACTCAAGTTCGAGAGCTTTGTCCAAAGCAAAAGCCTCAGCTCTGCAAGTAAACATGACGTGCGGTTTGTATATGAGAACTAAACGATACTTAGATATAAATATGGGAACCTAACCAAATAGAAATATCGGACTTTGTCGACGACAAAGGGCCTTTTAAGTTGTACGTTTCAAAAGAATGAATTGAAAATCAAATAATTCGCTGTTTTGGCATATTTTGTATACATGATACCACATCTTCTAAACGATATTATGATATTAATCAGTTTTAATTAAATATGTGATGATTACTTACGAGAAATTAATGATTTCATTTCATATTTGCATTTTTTGAGTTTACTAATTCTATAAATTTGTTCATTTCAATGCTACTTATTACAAGTAATAATTAAACTCGATTATCTGCTTTTATTTTCATGGAAGAAGAAGAAAAATAAGATTATTGGCCTCAGGTCTCTTGGTCTACTATAGTTCGTGTACCTATTATAGATGAATGATGGATCCTGATACTCTAAGATGGATTTGTGGAACGTGGGTATGTGGGAAACCAGAGTTGAAAATCGAACCTTAAGAAATTCACCGAGACGTGTAATGCTATAATATGTTTATACAAATCTATCATCGTCTTCTGTTGAGCTGCACGATCCGAGTCATGAATATTGTGTAGAATCGCTAGAAAAACCACTCGAGAGAGAACATTCATAGATCAAACATAATCTTTTTATTTATATAAACTGAATATTATCATCTGAAATCAATTTTCCTGTCACGGGTGATTCACAACCATGCATATATGCATGTGGACAAAGCTGAAGTGGCTGTGTAAGTCGCTTAAGTTGCTCTTTATCTTACTTTTTCCATTTCCGGCTTGTTTTATTCAAAGACGAGTTTCTCGACTTTTATCGTTCTTGAGGTAATTCGCACCTTTTGCAGTTTAGTTTTACTCTTTTCGATAAAGCTCAGAGCTTTGTTAGAAGTTATTTATTACTGGTAATTTATTTGATAACATTTGTTACGCTATTAAACTTTGAAAGGAACATTATTGTCTCGATACTGTTAAATACGACAGTATTTGTCCCTCGTGGCGTTCTGCTCTCCAGATAAGGTGAAACAAGCTCGTACGTCTACTCTCGGGGATAACGCAAATTTTGGCAGACTGTACAGGCTGCTCATTAACCGAATGCTTTGCATTCCATGTAGTATATTTAAATATAATGACTTTTCTAAAGGTTGAGTTTATGCATCATTTGACTCGCTTGTCATTCACCAATACAAGTTTTTTATCTTCCCTCACTATAGCTACATAGCCTGAAAAAAATTCGCCATCTTTCTATATCCATCTATTGTGAGTGCGAGCGTAATGTAATAAAGTGACAATTTATAAATTTTTTGAGATTTTATACAAAGTCAATATCCTATGAAACTAGTCAATAGGAATTCACTTAAAGAATTGAAAGCTTTTCTCATAAAACTTATTAATTATAAAAAATTTTATAATTATCTTGATGTAGATTTTGTCGATCTCCCAATTTAGAAAACGACAAATGTAATTGATTACTGAACGAACTATTATTTGAATTAATAAAAAAAACGATATAACAATCATACATTTAACCTGCAAAAGTGTCCTAAGTTGATATTTTAAAAATGACGTCATTGAAGTAGTGACGTCACATTTTGGTGCTCCTCGTCGTATAGTCTAATCCTTGCATCAATAGATCACTCTGTGGTATTACGAAAGTAGGGGCTATCAATACAAAGTGATTTGTGTAGTTCCCTTGACGTTGAGTAAAATTTTACGTCTTTCCACGCCTTAACCTGTTTCTACTCAAAAGAAAAATTCTTATTAAGTTTTGAAACTTCGCGAATAGCATTTCGGCAACGCAGCCGATGCTTTCTACTACAAGTAAGCAGGTAGTATATGTAGGGTGTCCCAAAATTAACCGCAAAATTTGAATTTGCTGCCATTTTTGCAGTAAATTGTTGGCAATCCTGAAAAAAAACAACAATTCGACAGCTGAGAGTTTAGGCTTAGTAAAAATGGACCATTACACGATACAGCAACGTGTTTTCATTATTGAACAATATCTCAAAAATAATGAAAGTTTGGCGGCCACAGTTCGAAAATTTCATACAAAATATGGGCGGAATAGTCTTTTAACTTCGTCAACTGCGAAGAAATTAATTGAAAATTCAGGGAAACTAGATCAGTTGGGGACACTTAACTTACTGGTCGTTCAAATGTCAATATCCAAGCAGTGCGTGAGAGTGTTGCTGAAAATCCCAGAACATCAATTCGGCGTCGTGGACAAGAATTGCCAATTTCAAGAAGCTCTCTACAGCGTATACTCACAAAAGATCTGTGTCTCCATACTTACAAAATTCAATTAACACAACAATAGAAGCCTAATAGCCATGCACAGCAAAGAAGTTCGTTGAATGGATTATTATGGAACATCAACAAGTGGATGCTGATTTTTCGAGCAAAATCATCTTAAACGATGAAGCACATTTTCACTTTGATGGCTTTGTTAATCACCAAAATTGCCGTGTTTGTTGAAAAACAAATGCATTCACAACGTATCACTGTTTGGTGCGGATTTTGCGCTGGAGGCATCATTGTACCATACTTTTTTGAAATGAGGCGGGTCAAGAAGTGACTGCTACTGGTGCTCGATATCGCGATATGATAACACAGTTCTTTCTGTCGAAATTGGATTATATTGCAGTATGTGGTTTCAACAAGACGATTTTACATGCTATACAGTCCGTGAAACAATTAAATTACTGCATGAGACATTTCCTGGTCGTGTACTCTCTCGTTTCGATGATCAGCATTGGCCCCCTAGATAATGTGGTTCAACACCATTAGATTTCTTTTTATATCGTTATTTGAAGTCGAAGGTCTATGTAAACAACCCCACAACCAGCCGTACATTACAGGAGGAAATTAAACGTTGCATCAACGAAATTCAGCCACATTTATGCAGAATGGTCATGGAAAATTTCGACTAAAGATTGCGTATGTGCCATCAAATCCGTGGTGGCCATTTGCCCGATATGTTATTCCATAAATAACCCTATCCTATGTACTTTATGATCCAATAAAAAAATAACAATCTAAACACTAAAAATTGTGTTTTCTATTTAATTCAAATCTTGCATTAATTTTGGGACACCCAACAACGTTCGCAAACAAATAAAATACTTCCTTTATTCGAAACAGAATAAAACCGTAATTTCCGAAACATATTGTCCACCGAATTTCGACCATTTCGAAAAAGTTAAAATATCTAGGAATCATTGATTGGGGACAGACAGACTGAGCAGAGGATATGATCAAATTGAGTGTCAGTGGATCATCGCATTCACAGATATATCCTTCTTTTTTTTTCACCCCCGCTTAATTGTTCCTCATTTATTTATTCACTTCTGTAATTGTAATAAATGTCATCCAATGAATCATGATCTTGACCTTATTCTTAAATCTAATGTCGGATGTGTCTAACTACGATGGCGAGTTAGTTTAGTTGACATTTTTTACTAAATGAGTGATGCATTGGTTTGAGGGCGTACGTTGGAACATCCAGCATTCAATCTTAATTTCTACGGAAGGTGTCAAGGAAACCTCAATAAGTTTCCAATTTTGCAATATCTTTCAGATATACTACAGCTCAAATAGTAATCATAGTTTGTGGATATGATGCATATTGTATAGTTTTATATAAAACCAGAAACCTACGGTATATTCCTGCAACGTCATCCTTTACAATATGTCATGTAATTAATGTTTTACTTTCTATCGCTTGCGTCAAGCTCTTGATAACGAGGTCTTACAAACGATGTAGTTTGACAATGTTATGATTGTGAAAATCGCATGAACCTGCCAGCAATCTCTGAAGACGTTGCAGTTTTATATAAACGTATTTATATCGAGAAGGAAATAAGTTTATGTCAGGCACAAATTGAGGTGAACAATGAGGACAAAAATGTGAACATTATTTTTTCAATCTTAAATAAATAAATTAGACAACATTATTCTTCAATTTCCACATGTACCAATAAAATATCTAGAAAAGCGAGCATACTTTTGTAAAAATGATCAATCCACATCATACATTTTTAGAGCGGTGATAATTCAATTGATACATTTGAAAACTGGAGATTATAGTTGTTGCAAATTAACGACAAAATTACGCATGGATGGATCATATGTAACACGATAGTCTTCCAATTTATCATACAAAGGGATTTCGAATGAATCAAAGCACAGCGGAGAGGACTTTACTAATTAAAAAAATGGAAAAATATATCAAATAGCGAATTGGTAAAAAATATATCAGCACAACAGCTACGGGGCTCTATAATTAACAGATTATAGAATCAGCTCAACAAAGAGCGATTCAACAATTAAGTAAGAGAGAGAACAACAACTAACCAATTAGAGTTATGTCATAAACAATTGGCCTCATACTGGAGCTTCTAATATGATTCCAAACATATGCTGCCATTATCCTGGGTCTGTCATGACACTGAGACCTTGTCGTTCCGTCTGACTTGTATAAATATAGATAAGACCAGTTGAGTCGTGTTATTGTGTTGTGCGGATTGTTTATGTCATGATTGATAAGTTCAATCGATTCGATATTGCTTCAGTACGAAAGTGGAATATCGAATGAAAATTCACACAAGAACTAAACTCCTATCAATTAACTATCATCTACGTGGTGTGTTAAATGCTGAAATAATCACGTACAATTTGAATTATTATTATTCTGACTGAAAGTTTGCAATCATGGATCCATAAGACAAAAATGTCTGATACATTCATAGTGCAACCTTTACTGTACAATTTCTGATAATATTTCATAAATTTATTATAATCATGGCAAAAGGATCGCCTTATAATAATGAAACTGGCTGTAGATCCAGTATTATAGATGTGCTAGGTTCTAGAGGTTGTGATAGTGGTTGGGTGCAATTATACCATTCTATATTATTTTATGGGTTTATTGAAACACTTACACATATAGATAACTGGTTTATAATTAAGTAGTGACTGATCATGATCGAATAATGACTAACTAATATGTTATGACATCTGATAGCTGAATTATTTATCACTGACCAATATTTCCCTATCCTAATCTATAAAGACTTCTCCTTCTTGGAGATTACACCTCGCTGATGATGATAATGGTATTGCACATGTTACTAGCATGTTATTACAACCTCATTATATAACTTGATATAAAACTCAAAAAATTAAACAAATAGAGTAAAATGTTCGGAATTTACCTAATTTAGGACTTTTAAAGATAATATTCCATTACAAATTGAATGTGAAAATTAATGGGCTCAAAAGGTGAAATATCGTATAATGTTGTCGTCCTATCAATACTTTTATTATTCACAGCATACTTATACAATAATATTGTATTCGTTTCGTTAGATAATATTTCCCTTCGTTATTCCTTTACATTGTAATTACATCGATAGATGAGTTTTTCTGGAGTGATATTAACTTTTCATAATGGAGTTGGCGGATAACAATGGCAGTTGATTTAACAGTTCCATTCGTGAATACCTATATCTAAATGCGTAGTTACAGAACAAATGAGTGAGTTATTATTCAATAGTTTATAAGATTTCCCAAACAATGGGAGCGCAAATGGCAACTTGAATTTAATAAGGACAATAATGGAAACCTCACCCGGCAAACAAGTTGCCAACTTCTAAATTGTAGCATTTAGTCAAACAAAGCCGTTCCCCTCGAGTGTGTATTGTAAGCTGGCTCGAGGTAGAACTTAGGTTTGTGGAGGGGTGTCTCTTACAGGGGCGCTTCGGGTTTTCAGATAACGGAAACTTATATGACAGGGTTAAGGGTGATGAAAATGATAGCTGCTCGGCTTAGTTTTGTGTCCACTATCATAATAAGGTAATCGAATAGACTCGCTACCATTTCGAACTATACAAGCAATAACATATTGTATTGAACTTCATAGAAGCTTAAAATATACGTTATTCGATAATTATTGTTCATTCTCATGATGAACAAGTGTACTTCATGGAAACTTTGCGGGGTTTCTATAAAAACATTTCTGATTGTAAATAATTATATTTGCTTGGCTATATTTATATCTATTTATCGGCTTGAGAATATTGTGAGGCTGTACATGATAGTGTTCAAGATATTGATATCAAATTCGATTTCACCCTCCCACAGGGAAAATAAGTAGTCAATTCATTATACACTTTAAACTTATTATTATTATCCAATTATCTTGTTGAAAATTAATGATTAGCTATTAGCGGAAGTCTACTATCAAAAAAATTATATTGTTGAAAATCTCGAACAGTCCTAACACGCAGCCCTCCTAACTCTCTTCCTCCAGAATATTTGAGTGTTAATAGCTTTCTGATTTGCTATTGTTGCATTCAGATCCAAAATTTACTAATATTCACTAGCATAGAGACATATATTGCCAAAATGAGATCAAAACTTATCGAATGCCCGAATGGCTCCCGTTCGTTTCGAACTTTCGCCAAAGCAATTTGTATACACACTGACACACAAAGAAAAGTCTATCTTCTTGCTGGAATGCAGCAAATTCCACTTCGGATCCACAAGGGAATGACCCTCCTAATATTTCTGCCATCGATAGCCATATTCCTGAAATTATCTTTCGTCACCGCACAATTAGACGCATTCTGCTTGATCTCAATACCAAAAAGTCTATGGGGCCAGACGGAATTCCACCTGTCGATCTCAAAGAACGTGCGCAAGAATTAACACTAGTTTTCTGCAGCGTTTAACCTTTATTATAAACTTGGTGTGTTACCTTCCATCTGGAAGACAACTAGAGTTCAACCAATCCCAAAAAAAGGGAAGAAGACTCTTTCTCATAAATATGGATCCATTGCACTATTACTTGTGATCTGTGAAGTTATAGAGAAAGTAATCAACATCGAACTCATCCAAAACTTAGAGAGCTCCAAAATCGTGAATGACTGCTGGCTAACATAACACATATAGTATAGAAATCTATTGAAAAATATGGGGTATCTCTAGCTGTAGCATGGGATATCTCCAAAGCATTTGAAAGAGTCTGACACTAAGGCCTTCTTGGATAACTTCCGTCATACTGTCGCATACTATGGAGTTTTCTCTCAGATAGATAATTGCATGTGGTAGTTGACAGAGTACAATGGGTACTAACGCTCGTGTTCCACAGGAATCTGTCTTGACACCAACTTTGTTTCTACTACACATCAACGATCTTTTGTAGGTGACCACCTGTCCCGTCCCCGGCTTTCTAGATGATGGTATACTTCATACCGAATTCTTATTTGATGCCCCTTTATCATCCAATGAAGCTAGAGGAGCGGCACAAAATCAGGTTGACGCAATTGATGAGGATCTGGTGATGAAAATGAAACAGTTCAAATTGAATTCCGATCTTCAAACCCAGCAGGCTAGGAAGATCTATTATATTCGAAAAACACAGGATCTCAAATGCTCCTCGTTTTCGATCTGAAAATTTGTTGAAAAAGAAGTGGGATTCGATTTTACAATTAACAATGTATAATTGCATGATGTAGTGCAGCTTTAATAAAGATAGAAGAGGAGATTCGAGAAAGGATGTGTTCAGGAAGACATCGATTAAGTGAGCGATTAGTGGTCATTAATCGAAGCTGTGTGCCTGAGGCCTGGACTTACCCAAACTAATGTGAACCATTCATTATTCTCGTTACGTCGAGCTCTATCCTGCTGCTTAGAATCCCTTAAATTCACAGGAATTGTCTGAAAACTTCTCAATTACACAAGGTTACTTCAGTCTCTAACATTGTTTAATTGAAGGAAAACAGTATGATTTTGATTCGGTACAATGTGTGGGGAAGCTGTTTACTCATATCATTGTCAGATGCTGGATGGAACGCTCATTATTTTATATCATCTAATTTATATCCCATTGCTTTTTTTATTTTTCAGCGTTCTCTGGGAAAAGGTGGTGAGATGATAAGTTAGTTGATAAATAACACGTTGATGTATATATTATAGTATAAATTTCGGTTATGAGTTACTTGTTTCTCAGTTAACTGAGACGTATGTTTGCTTTATTGCCCCTTAGAAGTCACAATATTGGTACAAATTGCCGGAAAACGTGTGAAATATAAATATAACGTGCAATCTGTCCACATTTACTGAAATCCCTTTCATAACGAACGAAATATTGCAGGGCAAATATTACACTCAGGTAATCTTTATCGACTAACCTCTTTATTGTAGATGTATAGGTCTTTCCTTTAAACACCCTCCGTTATTTAGCTTTCCTTACATCGGATAATGTGTGTTATCTTCATTACGTTCGAATCTAGAACATCAACTCAATTTCACATTTTTCTTTATAAGAACGAGCCAGGATTCAGGCTTGTCAATATGTTTAAATGAAAGATCAATTTCCTTGCTGTTATACCAATTTTAATCATGATGATAAAAGTAACTATTATTTTGCTTAAAGATAATGGATAAATTACCATAGAGTGATGGCTTCTACCATCGATTTTTTGAAGCTTGTGAAAATCAGCGCACAATTATCGTGACTATCATAATTAATCATTTAGCGATATAGTATTATACATAGAGTGACCAAAGCCCAACTCTAATACTTCCCATCCATCTTTTAGACTGTATCAGTTCATCGCGCAAGTTATTCAATGGTGCGGGTATTCTCTCGGGTTACTACGATTTAGTAGTTAGCGCCGCTTAAATAATGTAGTGCGGTTTCAGTGGACTCTAGCGGCCATTGTGAGATGCTGGTCAGCGGCCGGGATTCCCCTGAGATTTGAGGATTAACTTGAGAGCCATTACTTTCAAGAATATTGACGATATCGCTCTGCAGATACGGGCTAAGCTTAACCAACATATTCCTCTCGTCGTTATCTCGCTCTGTTCCTCATCCTAATGGATTGGGATGTTGAATGAAAATTATAATGATGATGAAATAATTAAAAAGGGGAATATTATACTATATCACAATATGTCCATCGGAAATATTTTCATATGAAACTATTATTTGATTATTTACCTTAATGTGAAAATAAACATTCGTGCAGCGCATCCACCAAAGTGTTCAAAGTCAAGATGAGACTGAATATTAGCAAATGTCTTGATGATTGGATGAAATGTTTTCATTATTCTAATTCTTTCACTCCTCTTGAATTTCATAGCGACCACATCAAATGAAAATTGGCTCGTATACTATTTGTATTAAAATTATAACACTGCCTTCAAATAGTCCACTCTAGGTGTCTACAAGATATTAAGATCAAATATTCTTAGTACACTTCTTGCGCTAGATCATTAGACTTCTTAGTGAAAAGAAATAGCATTATTAAGGATTTAGGAAAGAGCTGGCTATCGATAATGCGCCACGAACTGATGTGATTAGGTTGTATTGATGTTCAAAATGTTGATGTATATTTAACGAATTATTTCGGAGAAGTTATAAAAGAAGATTTCTTCCGTTGCATGAATTTTAATACTTGCGTTGGGTATGAATAAATACAGAGTTTATATAAGCGAAACGAATATAAAAGTCCACAAGGTGATAAAACGTCTCCAAGTAATAAACAGATAAGTATGGTGCGATGGAAGTGTGATCCCATATAGTAGGCTACGATCATTATGAAAACATCAAGCATCATTTATAAAGATAAGCGGTTCAATGTCGAGCTGACAGCTTGTATTGCTGATCGATTAGGAATCAATCCAACACAGAGAGCAGTCAATGGGCGTGTGACGTCATTTCCTTTGTACAGCTATCGCACTTCTGGTTCATAACGCGCAGATAATGGCCAAAATGGAGCACACATTATGGCCTGTTATACTTCTGTCGAGTTAGAGGGTAGTTATAGCGGAACGTGTATGGGGGTTGAGGAAATGCTTGTTCACCTTTCATTAAATACAACCCTTTGAACTTGTCGCTAACATAATCAAATTTACGGACATGTATTCCGAAAAACGAATATCTACTCTTGTGTTAGCATTTTCATCTTATATATCGATTTTATCATCATAGAAGCTTGAAATAGTAAATTCGAATACAATTCTCTCATTCAGGTTTGCTTCTAGAACTAGGTTTCAAGAATTTGGTAACTCGGTGTTGTAGTGGTAGCCCTCCTCCGGAATTAACTATTGTTTGGACAGTAATATTTTATGTTATTATGAATTTTTTTGAATGCTTCAACAACCTCGAACGTGAAATTTATCAAAAATTCATACTCGATTAGAAAGCAATTAGTTATTATTTCTTCATTTTTGAACAAACCTTCTTATTTCTCTTTGTGAAAGAAGTATCCACAATTTCAAAATAGTTACTAGAAAATGAATAAAGTCGCTTTTTGAGCATCGAGGATTGGCAGAAGCGGATAGACTTATGGGATGGTGGATGCTACAGTATTCATATCCTTCGTGTGTAAGTTTATGATTTATGTTGGCAGTCCGTTGGAAGTTAGTGTTATCAGAGTGGCTGCTGCGGTTCAGTTACAATGGCCATTTCAAGCTTTTTCTTTGTATTCATCTTCCAACTTCTGATAAAATATTTTTACGTATATTTTTACATTAACAAGATACCGCTTGATTTATATAACAGGTTTTTATTCTGGCAGTTTTTTACACTGTCTTATATTATTGATTTGTAACGCATAACTTGGTACGTAGTTTGTATGTAACACAAGATTTGAGAATATTCCTTCTTATAGCAAATAAGCTGCATTTTACGTATGGTTTTGAGTTAGTCATATTCCTTCAGATACAGGGGTCGTACCACCCCTCGGTGGTTTATTAAACTCTATATCTATTCGATTCAGAGATGTTATTGGAATTGTTCAAAATATATAAATTTATATTCCAACAAGTTCTTGACTACGGGGTATAATTTATCCAATGTTTCAGGAAGTGACTATTGCGACCGAATAATGATCTTCAGAACAAATCAGTCAACAATACGTCATATTGTTATGGATAGTCTTTAATACAAAATTATATTTCGGATACGATGAAACTTTCTGAGTATATTGAATCTTGGATTCAAAAGTTATCGCGTATGTGTTAATGTCAATTAATCCAGAACAAAAGTTTCTGAAAGAAGCATACTGAAAAGATTTTAAATTTAATCGAGATTGCTTTCCACGAACAAACAAAAATAACGTTACATTTCATTTAATTGAATTGCGAATGGGTGTTTGGGCGTCGTTTACATTATGGAATAAAAATGAGTCCTCTTTTGCATGAGATAAGCCATTATTTAGGTTTATTTTTCTGTGACGGTGTAGAGAATGCTTTTTTAAAATCGGGGATTTAACTTTTTAATTGCGTTTAATCTAATCGCGCGAGCAAGGATATTCCGTAATTGGTCCGTGACGTCATGTTAACTCCACCGGGATTGTCCTATGAATAAATTAACAATTATCTTAAGCTTATACAAACACGGACAGATGCGATTCTCCATGCACGCCAGAGATTGGGGATGAGACCGTTATATTATATGCATGTTACATACATGTTATGTATCTTTTATAATCTCGCTTATAAAATACGAATCCCTTCGAATTATGTCATGTTCAAATTTTCATACCAGGGACAAACAATATTCTACATTGAATGCTAACGACACAGAGAAATTCCATTGGAGAATCCTGATAAGTTTTACGCAATGCAATGTGCCACAGGAATCTCAAATATTATCAGACTAGGAATGGAAACTTACATATCCCATACCAACAAACCACCATCATCTGGTGATCGATGATTAAATAAAATCTGTTCTAGGGCCATCGCTTCCAAACAAACAGCATACCGTTGTTAGCGCGGTAACCAGAACAGAATATGTTAAAGCCAGAAATAATACAATGGAACAATAAACGGTGCGGAAGAGGCACATGATGCCAAAATAAGATCAAAGCCTATCGCATGCCCGAATGGCTCCCATTCGTTCTGGACTTTCGACAAAGCGATTGGTAGAAATGTCACATCTAGTTTATTCCTTCCCCTAACCAGATATGATGGCACACTGGCTGCTTCTATACCACAATAAAAAGCCTACCTTTTTGCGGGAATGTTTGCAACAAATTCCACTCTGGATCCATATGGGAAAATCCCTCCAAAAAGACTATGACTATGGACCAGACGGAATCCCACCTTACTTTCTCAAAAGAATGTGCGCCTAAATCAACACCAGTCTTCTGCAGGTTGCTTACCCTTTCATACAAACTTGGTATGTTTCCTTCCAGCGGGAAGACAGCTAGAGTCCTAATAATTATAGAGCCATTTGCACTATTATCTGTCATCTCTAAAGTGATGCAGAAAGCAATCAACATCGAGCTCATCCAATACCTAGAGAACTTCAAAATCGTGAATGACTGGCAATATGGCTTTCGTCTGCAGAGATCAACAGGAGACCTGCTTGTCTACATCACACATTTATGGCAAAAATCTATTGTAAAATATGGGAAATCCCCAGCTGTTGCATTGGATATCTCCAAAGCATTTGACCGAGTCTGGCACCCTTCTTGGGAAACTTCCGTCATATGGTTTACCACTTCAACTTTGTTGGTTACTATCCAGTTTTCTCGCAGATAGATCACTCCATGTGATGGTTGAAGGAGTATCCCCCGATACAATGGATATCAACGCTGGTGTTCCACAAATATTTGTCTTGGCATCAATTTCGTTTCTGCTCCATATAAACGATCTGCTGGAAGTGATTACCTGTCCCGTCCACAGCTTTGTAAATGATGGTACACGTTATACCGCTTTCTCATTTAGAGTCCCTATACCATCCAATGAAGCTAGAGGAGCGAGACAGAGACGAATTTACGCAATTAATGGAAATTTGGCAAAGATTCTGAAATAGGTATCAAATCTAGTAGAGCTTAATGTAACCGAAACTCAAGCTCGCGTCTTTTCCAGGAAAGCGGATTCTACAATTCCTAATATGATGAACTCTTCCATATCCATGCTCGGGATGACTATTAATACCATCCTCTCATGGGATGATTATGTGAGGTCCATTGCGAAAATAGTTTCACAAAAACTTGGTTTTTTATTTCGTGTGAAGGGATACTTTACATCCCAGCAGCTCCTCATGATCTACAAAGTACAGATTCGACCTGTCCGGGAGTAATGTTCACATATTTGGAGCTCGGCTCCCAAACATACGTTGCAGCTCTTTGACTATATCCAGAAGAAATTTATTTGTCTGATTGATGATGTCACACTTGAGAGTTCATTGACCTCTCTAGAACATCGTATAGAGGTAAGTGAACTCGCCCTTTTTATATATATTTCCATGGATGGTGTTCATCAGAAATCTCGTCTGTTGTTCCACCACGAGAGATTCCAGATAGGCGAACTAGACGAGCTCGAACTAGTCACCCCTTCATCGTGAAGCTACAGACCTGCCAAACTTCTTCCTACCAGATTTCATTTTTCCATCGAACAGCGAAGTTGTGTAACACTTTACCTAGTGAAGTCTTCCCCTATGCCTTAAACCTCCATACCTTCAAGAAAAATTCGAATACTTATTTTCTCTCCCAACATTCCATCGCTGGCTCATCCGATGTTCTCTGGACATTCTAGATTTCCTCGTGTAGTCCAAGTATATAAGGAAAAAAACGTGTCGGTTTTGGAATTTCCAAAATTAGTTCAATTTTTTCGAACTTCTAAACATATAACAATGCTGAGAGTATTTTAGAAATAACTTGTCCATGTTATAATTTTTCTACTCGAATCGTCTCACACAGATATGTCAGACAGACGAACGTTTTGAAAATAGCTAAACCAGATAATTTAACCTGAATATTTTCTTGATTTGTGAAATCTAATGATGATTTTCATCATTGTTAGAATAATTAGGTTGATAATTTAGGAAATGTCTAAAATGCACGTGACTATGGATGAAGTACGTTCAAAAACATCTCCGATTATTTTAATCTTAATGGTTATAAATATAAGTTATCCGAAAATATTCGGATAAGAATATTTCTCATTTCATTCTTTCATCGACAAGCATAGAGGAAATGTCTATTAAGAACTCCAGGATAGGTACAAAATAAGGATGTTGACTTCAATAATTGAGACATCGCTTTTAGATGTTGAAGCACTGCTGTCAACTCATTTCCGGCTGTAGGAAAGACTTTCATATTTGCAGCGAGTTTTTTCTATCAATTTTACGCCTTGCCCTAAATTAACCGTTCTGAATAAATGATGTTTCTTAATATCTTGAAAGGCGGAATAATAAGAAGCTTTGAAAAGTATATCATTTCACGAAATGACTGAATATATAATCGCTATTATATTTGTATTTTATTTCCCATTCCTCAGTAGGACAGTTGTAGATATCTATCAAATAACGCAATAATTACAATATAAACATCTTCCTCACACGACATTGACAAGCAACTGAGACTATTTTTTTATTTGGTGATTTTTATCTTGTAGTGACGCTTTCGCCCTTTGATATTCTTTTGAAGGACAACATTCAATCATATCTATTTTTATGATGTTACTAACCATGAAAAGATGATGATGTGTCTATATTGCATATTGTACCTTCTGAAATTCAAGTATTATAATTGAAAAGGGTTGTTAACGCGGTGGAAATACAGCTTACTTAACATGGTTTCCAGTACATTAGCCTTGTATCGCATCATTCATTCTATATTAAATTACCTTTCCGCATCTACATGACACAATGTCGTCTCAAAGTAACGTGACAAGATCAACCGACCAGAATTAACACGATGATTTCGAAATTTGGAGAACGTCCTTCCTTACAGTTGCGGCAATATTTACGTCTGGAATATTATTATTTCATATTCTACTAATATCATCAGTGTTGGTACACATAAATATGCGTTGAGGCATAATGATGAATCAAACTATTAGACAGGAATTATTAATTATCGTATTATCATTATTCTCAAAAAATTACTTATTTCATGTACCAATAGAAATCATAGTGGACCGCGTCCTACAAAAAAGCAGCAGAGAGTTGAACAGAATGAGTGTATGAAATTTAGGAGCATTCGAAAACCGACGGAGCGTGTTATCTGATTAGGTTTGATCGCGGACAACGACTACTGTGTTCACTTACGCTGTCATTCGTTATACACATTTATGTATGCTACATTACCTTTCCTGTTAGTTAGTGGCTTAAATTTCGATTTTTATTGCTGTCTTGTCCTTCAGTATAAATTTAGCCAGTTCCAAATGGAGTGTGACGTTGCTATAATTATTGCAACAACTAATAATAATTTTCATATTGCAGTGAATACAACTGTTTGTTCGTTTAATAATATTAGGAAATCAATGCCTAGGATTTTATTCCAATATATACTTGCTGTATACATATTTTGGTTTATGTCGATTCGTGAGGAATCAAAACGGTGATCTAAATGTGCATTGTACAAATGAATTGATTACATACAATTAGAGAGCTTTCGTTATTCAGCTGGTCTAATTGAAGGTATAGACGGAGTGTTTGCTTTAAACTCATTAGTGACCGAATTGGATTTGTTGTAATTTGCTATTTACCATCCATATTAACAATAATTAATTGGGTAATTACTGTGATCTATGTATTTATGCAATTATATGCGGACAAATATTTATTTGTTATTTGCATCATTATGCATTTATAGGATAAATATGAAACTGTTTAAATATGACGGTTTTTTTTAAATTGATTGGGCGTTATTAGGCTGACTAATCGTTTTTTACTAATTATAATAAGCCGATACCGGATGTTCAAAACGTTTTTGTTATTAAATTACATATGGTTTGATTCCTGTTATTTAATAAACGATTGAAACACTGGAAAACCATTGTAGTTTTTAATTGTTCATCTATCTCTTCCAAACATTCAAAGCTAAGTCTTAGAAAGGATTAATAACAATATTGAGTCAATATTTTTTTACAGCAGGCATACAATTCAAGCAATGAATAGTAGTAGTAACTAAAGATCTAATAAAAGGCAATAGAATACTCAACCATAGCCAACTAGGATTACATGACAATTAAGTTAACTGAAAAACCTCGAGCAGTGAGAGAACGTCCCGAATTGTTGTTCAAAAATGTCTTGAGGAATAGAATCAAAATCACAGCTTGTATAATTAATGGGAGCAGATGTGAAAATTGTGTAAATGTTTAAGTTTGGTTTGCAGTTGCTGGCTGAAATGTGATAAAATATGCAGTTAGTTTGAAAGTGGTTAGCAAGATATGGCCAAGTACCACGTTACCAACTTAATACATGAATTACACATAATTCCCCTAATTTGTAAATCTTACCCATGCAGAGACTGAATTGTGTATCTTAGAAATAGAGGCGGTGAATCAAAATAGTTGAAAGCCAACTTCGGGAAACTTAGACATACGACTTGACTTAATTAACAGTTGAAATATTCACGACATATGACAAGCGTATACCTAAATTACAATCATTGGTAAATATACCGCATTCGACTGTGTAGTAGCGATCTATTGAATGTATGAGTATCAATATTTAACAATTAATACCTATTGACATTGTTTTATTTATGTTGATGGATACTTTTGAAATTAAAAACATTTCAAATGAAAAATAGGAGTGAGACTATATGGAAAATTGTATGCTGGCTACGTCTGTACAATAATATGCGCTTTGGTGGGCATGATTTTTGTTATCCTGAGTACTATGAAAGTTATCTCGAATAGTTTGAATTGGGGAGGTGAATGAGTGAGCCACAATGGGTAATTTTAAAAGTATAGGCAATTCTCGTCTGAGTTTTTTAGGTCGTGTTATCTGTGGCGTTACGATTCAGGCTGTTGGAAGAGCGCCAGACCAAGACAAACACGACCATAAATAGACAATGTAGTTATATCTGCACTCGAGAATGTGAATTTTGACACCCACATTATCCTCGATAATTCATGATTACTCAGTACCGACAATTTACTAGCTGACACAGAAACGACAAAATAGTATTTGATTTTCTATCCGATTTCTCACGATTTCAAATATTTTTTTTTTAAACATGTAATCGATGGTAGAAGGGATTACCCCATGGTAATTTATCATTATAATTGAATGAAACAACAATTACTTTGTTTTTATACCACTTGTAGTAATAACATGAAAACGTAACTATAGTTTCAATACCGAAGAGCCATTGTCAGTAATTATATAATTTTGTAGTTTGATAATGTCACTTCGGTGTTGTGACTATAGTTACGTTTTCATGTTACTATTAAAAGTGGTATACAAATAAAATAATTGTTCTTACATCTAATCATTAAAATATGTAGGTAATAATATTCGTGATATACCCCTTAATTCAAAATATCATTTAAGTGGAGTTGATGAACTGCTGATATATTATATTCCTCATATGAATTGATTCATAGATGAGTTTATTTAGGGAAAACCCGTTTTCCTCCGACAAAGTACGACTGATGGATTTTCTCTCTTTCTCTTACTCTTTTTTTCTATACAGTCATATATCATGGCTTGCGTCCTTTCTTTAGATTTATCTGGTGTGTTTTTAGTTGGACAATCGCTGACCGTAGCGTAAGCATTCCATTAGGGGCAGATCCAGGCATGAATCAAGTTCTCTTGCCCGACGCTCTGGTGACCGGTAGGATAGCCAGGTAGCGTCTGGGGGGCAGTTACTGTAACTCTGTTATAAATCCACACTGTCCCACAGCCCTCCATCTCCCGCAGCCGTTGCTGTTTGAACTTCGGACACGTCTAATCTCTTGAACAGATTAGTGTGAGCCTAAATTACCTTACAGGCTTTCTAATTGATTCTTGTCTTACATTTAGACGGATGTTCTCAAACGTGATCAATAGAATTAGTCAACTTTGATACATTCAGTAAAAATCATTTAAAAAAGTTCACATTGTGGATATGTCACTATAACAGTACACATAAGAAATAGTCGTCCTTTTCTACTAAATATACTGTTAAAATACTGAGGACCTTCCAATACCAAGTAGCCATCATCAAAGTAAAATAAATTTGAAATCACAATAAGGAGTACGCATTTGTTTGAGTCAGTTTTCTATATATGTAGAATGCCAAGTGACTACCATGAAAATCAAAATCTTCACTTATAATAGCGAAAATAGCATCGACATATCTGTACCAAACTTTTGGGAATTGATTTAATTTTGATTTTAAAGAGATCTCAATTCCGCTCAGACGAATATGGGCCAAAAATAAAGAGTGTAGATTGCCCATTGCACATCCGCTACTTTTTTTATAGCAGTTTTTGTTGAAAGTGTAATTTTGCTCCATACATAAAGATGTAAGGATCAAGTATCCTGTGCAGTTTTATCGGGTATATTAATATTCGAAAGCCACGTTCATCGACTCAGGGATTGAGATGTTTGTAAATAGTGAAACAACATCGAACAAAACGAGAGTATCACGGGGATCGAGTTTGAAATCTTCAAATTTCACAATCAGTTCAAAGAATTTTTCACAGACAAACTTGGTGAGGCTCTTAATTAATTATTTTGATATGTTATAGGTGGGACAATTAATGTTGAAAATGATTGGTCTCATGGTATTACCTGGTTTATGAATCTTAAGTAAGTAATACAGGTTTGGAAGATTAAGATTCGAAAGTCTAAGTTTGTATTTCAAATTATCGGAGATGACAACAGTACATGATTTTAACGATTGATTCACTAATTTAACGCATTTAGATAAAGGGTTCCTGAAATTTGTTCACATCGACTACTATTCAACAAGGTATTTACCTCTTTACACATAACCTACTTAGCAGTTTTCGAAGTGAAAACTTCTTTAGGCGCGTTGAGCTATTTCAGATGGGGGTTAAAACCATGAGTCCGTCACGAGCAGTCACGCTGTAGCTATATATATTAGGTATTATGTATACTGCCGCCAGCGCAACTACTCGGGTCAGGCGTCAGGCAGTCTCTCTATACGCTTACACACCTGTGCATATTTGAGTCGGATACTCGACGTTATTCATTTACTGAATCCTCGGTCCTCGTGCAGACGAAAATTATATTTTTATTGAATTTATTAATTGTACATTGTGTACTTAGTATCGTATCTACGTGCAATGTTTTAAATATTGTTAATATAATTCTTGTCATAAGAATATAACCATAGTGAGTGTATAAGTGAGAACTTTTGCATGTGTACTACACATTGATGACGTTGTGTTATATACAGATGTTGCATAAAATGAGAACCGATGATACGGGTGGATTACCATACGAGTTAATTTTAGTTCTTAACCGACCATACATGATAACTAATAACATAGATGTTGGGGATGGATTGTCCAATGGCACTATCGGAAAATTGTGTCATGTAGAAAGAGATGATACTGGTGAAATCATACGAGTTTGGATGAAATTCCCAAAATAAATTGGTTACTTGATAATGTCAGTTTTCACTTCTGTCAGCAGTGCTCGGTGACTGCATGTATTTTTTTTGATGATTAACAGATATTATTGAAATTATTGGATGTTTTTTCATATGATTTATTGGAATCTCCAAGAATTATCTTGCATTTGTTACGATTAATAGCTTTATCTTGGAAGACCAAGACCAATACTTCAACAAATTGGGTTGGACAATGGTTTCGACAAATCTTTGATCAACAATTTAATTTCTAAACAAAAACGGGAATTTGAACGCGACCAATTTACCAAATTAGAGCCACTTCTGTTAAATAGTTCAATAGAATTCAAAAGTTCTCACTTATCATACTACAGTAATAAGTAAATTCCATATTTTGTTTTCCAAATTTGCGATAAAATCAGTTTATAGATGTAAGAACAAGCTAAAAAACCGTTCAGGCAACACCTTCGATAAAGTTTTCGACTTTGACAAATACGGGTTTTACAAAATCGAGTCGTGTTCAGAATGCTATGTGGGTCCAACTAGAAGGAACATTTCAACTCGGTATGAAGAATATGTTGCCCATATAAAGAAAAATAATAGTGAAAAATCAGCGTTAGCCGAACATCATCTTTAAAACACAATACGAAAAAATATTCAGGTAATTTAGAAGAGGTGGAAATGTCTGAACGAAAGAGTAATTTATTAAATTCCGATTTATCTCCAGCTGAGGGTAATCCCTTATTCGCATTATTAATCCCAAATATCATTCAAAAAGGCACATTCTGATTTCATATTCAGTGTACTCTGATGATGGTTACTTAGTAGCTGAATATCCTCAGTACCTAATAGTATTTTTAGGGTATAATGGTGATTGTTTCACATTCAGTAATATTTGTACAGAATCAGGTGCAGGAAAATCTGAAATTAAATATAGTGGAAAACACTAATAAATCCACTATAGAGAGACGTAAGATTTTCGGAAAATACATCATCAGGAATATATGGGGAACGGATTTTTGTTGCTTTCAAAATTGCTTCCACAGTAAGTATTTGATTGTTGAGATGAAAGTATTCACTCGAGTTGAATTATTACCTTTTCTGAGTATCACGTCATTAATTATCATGATTATGGAATACGTGTCAGAAGTTTTTCGATAACAACAACCTTAGAAAAAGCTGTGATCAATTTATCAAGTTACTTCCCTCACTTTTGTTAGCAGAATAGCTTTCGGTCACTTATGCGAGTCGAATGTAGATGATTGTAGGAACAGAAAATAATAGGGATCTAGAGATACCCTCGCGACATCGCTGAGGAAGCTGATGCTTCCTTTTCAAGTAAACTGTATCGAATGAATAATGATATATGGGCATACATGAAGCAGGAACATCAATCAATTACAACAAACTATGAAAAAATTTTGAAAACTGACCCGTCAAAACAACCTGCTCACTGCGAGCACCTTGCCGCTGGTAGTTTCGAATCTACGCCGCTGTCGGCAAGTAAAGGAAGTAAATAATGTTAGTGGTGCCTTTGCCGCCTCGGTCATGTCCTACGATGCAGGTTGAACATTGAATTCGGTATATCAACAGTGTCTCAACACTCTGAAGATTTGCCATGCGCGCAGCTTCGATGTCTCACTAAGAATGATTTAGAAACCGCTCATGAAAGATGTTATTTCACAATTCTATGTTCCATATTGACATCTGCTGTCGGGTTGACAATTATTTACACCATGATATAACCTTGTTTTATACTGACATTTGCTGTCACATGAAGTATCAAAATGTATCACAGAATAAAGACATAAAATAGATTGTGACGTCACATCGATGATGTCACTTGAATCTCAAAATGATAATTTCGGACACTTCTGTAGGCTAAACAAACACACACTTTTTTTTGGGTCGATTACAATACTTTCCTTACACTATATACTACATATAGTGAAGGAAGTAAAAAGTTTCTATTACAGATGACTAACTGAATCACGAGAATCTTACGGTTAATGAAACTACCTACATTTTAAATGCACTTATATAATTTTCAGTTAAAATTAAAAAGCACTGAGGAAAACTAACCTTTCAGGAAACTATTAATTAGGTTGGAAGCGGTATAACTTTGATGTTGTTGAGGCTTAACTAAGAATGTTAGAACTGCATGCTTCCCTGCTTTAAATCAGTGTGTACTCTCCGGTCTCCAATGTATTGTGCATAACATGAACATAAAATTATGCAGTCAAGTTTAGTGAAGTAGTGGTAGGCAACCAGCGGCGCGCACACTAATCATATTAGTGTTACCCGACAGCCAAATCCAATTTATTACATAGTTTAAGTTGGATCTATCCAACCTGAAGCTCTTGGGTAACAATAACTAATATAATCTTGATTGAGAGCTGAAAGCATGTATGTAATAAAACTATAAATTCGTTTTGAATCCTTGGAAGAATTTTGATTGATTGATTTATCCTTGATCATCATCAAAATACGAATAATTTGAGATACATTTTTGTTTTGTGAATCAATATTGCTGTTCAAAGTATGAAAAACGGATATTTTCCGTAGATTTATTATAAATTTTTTATAATAAATGGTAGATAAATCTAGATTTTGGATGATATTTTTTAACATTTTCAATCTGTAATAAGACTAATCTCAGTATGAATTATTTTTTTGGATCTAAGAAAGTTAACTATTCAGAATTGAAATAAACGATAACAGCATAGACAACGAGGGAAGGAAATAGATCTATTCGCGGTATAGAGACGTGGATCTAAACAGACTAGCAAGAAGACGATCGTAACAGTGGCGACGGACAAAAGACGCATCGGAAACTATAACGATAAAACTAACCGAAAGCGAATATAAAGCGCCAAACACCGGAGATATGCTCCCGCAATGAAGACATCCGGATTTCAGATAAAGAATATTCTTCTATACAAAATATATTCTGCTATCTGCGCATTACGATAACCATTTACCTTTTCAGAATTTCTCACCACTAGCGATTCTTTGTTACACTTCTTTCAAACCTTCTCAGTGTTCTCCTTCATTCTCTAGACTAGTGATTTTCTATAAACATATTTTCTTATTGCTTATCTAACAATACATTCCCAAGCTTATAATTTATGAATCAGAGCACTAGAATGGCAATTTCTAAAACATGTTTGGAATGGCTCATATTTCACACGAGCGAATGCTTATATTCCCGAGCCGTAGGCGAGAGCAACGGTTCGCGATTGTGGAATATGGCATTCCAGACGTGTTAGTAGACCATATTTTTCCCAGCAAGATTTTAAAATTTCACAAAAAATTTATTTCTTATTTGACAAAATATTACTCATTATTAAAATATTTCATTATAAAAATATCATTCTAACATACTGTTTCAGAATGTTTATTTCATCACTGCTTTCGACCATTCAGAAACAGCTTAGCCGCAATCTAGTGATAGAATATATGTTCTGACACAGTCAGAATGATATAAGTTCTAATATAATCTTTAATGTTAGAATATGTGCTTTCTAAAAGAGTGTTGGAGAAAAATTAATACATTCAAATGATAATGATATTCGTTTGCCATCGTTAATTTCTAACGGTTTCTCGAATGTTGATAACATGCCATCCTGTGTTCATCAATATTTATTGATTTGGTAGCGATAACCAGAAGTATTCCTGTAACGATGTGAGTTATGGACCGGTTACATCGGTATTTCAGAAATTACGCATGAATTCATTTGTACCAGCATAATACTAATTGAGTGCAGTGTATTGTTAACTAGTGGGACCGTAAAGCGGAGTATCGGTTGTCAATGTATCATCAAAGGACCGTAATCGTGTTTCCAATAACTTGCCCTGGGGAAGTCTGGATGTACATTACTCTCTCAGATTCCACCTATAGATCTGCTACATTTCATTCGCATACCTTGTAATTTTATTAATGTTTGACATAGCTGGCGTTGGTATCGAATCCAAAGTATCACTTAACAATTATTTGTTTAATAATGATTCTTGACTCAGGTATGAATTATATATAAAATTTTCGGGAAATAGGTCACACTAACACATATGCTTATTATTTTTGTCTTTACGTACGTTTCGGTCTCACGTCCATCATCAGAAGACGTATAACTGTATAAACGTGAATTCTTAAAACTAATAGTATCACCACAAGGCGTCCTCATCGCACTAATTTCAACCAAAAATGCCCACGTCGCTGAAACGAACAGAAACACGAACAATCGAAATTATAAAATTGTTCGGGTTTCTGTTCACTTCGGCATTTTTGGTTGGATCAGTGCAATAAGGACGCCTGGTGGTGATACAATTAGTTTCAAGAATTCACGTTTATACAGTTATACGTCTTCTGATGATGGTCGTGAGACCGAAACGTACGTAAAGACGAAAATAATAAGCATATGTGTTGGTGTGACCTGCTTCCCGAGAATTGTATGTATAATTATTTGCTTATCTATTGAATAATCATTATAAATAAGAAATAATCACCCTTATCCACTAAAAAGTTTAGTGGACAAGGGTGATTATTTCCTATTTATAGTGTTATAGTGGATTATCCACAGTGTGAACTCTTTCAAAGTTTATCATTGTTATCATGTTTCAATTCGGTTTGATTCACTTGATATATAGATTGAGAAATTCTGAAATATGTGTGCTCCTTGATGCAGAAAGAATTCTTAAACTGTATAAAATTATATAAGGAAGTGTTAAACAATCGCTTTTCGAACAAATTCATCAAAATAATTCTTCCAACTAAGATATACTTGTTACCGATCTGGAATTAGATGTTGTATTGAATTCATAATCTTACTTGGCTACCTACTTTAACATCACAACATGTCGAAACTTCGAAAATCGCAAAAAAAAAATTGAAAGAACGTACCTTGAAAATTTTCTATTTTGCAGCTTCCTAAATAAAGATTATGAAATAATTCTTAAAAGGCAACTGTAACTGAGAATGAAGGCACAAATACTCCACTACCGGAAGTTTTTGAAAACAACATTATCAACTCGAAACAGTCATAAATTATCCAGGCAGGATCTAATTATCCAAGTATTTTGAGTACTTATATTTCACAGATTTTATGTAGAATTCATGTGCCTAGAATTCCTTCTCGATTATCTACTTTGAATGTACTCTAAACTTGGAGCAAGGTAAAATAATCAAAAACAAATTTGGACGCTAAAATGATTTGTTTTAAAGATTTGTCAGAAAACGTAACGATGTCAGATAATACATATCTTTTGACCTCAAATTAAATAGAGAAAGTGATAATGCAAAATATCTGAATTTGGTTATGTTTGAATCAGATTTACACAATTTTTTTTCTTAATTTGTATACTCTCTAACATCAAATGCTTATCATTATTCTTTTCAATATTCAAAATGTTTGTATTGCTGTTGTTAATGGTTTGTGTCCTTTATATGTGTATTAAGCGCAGTGGATGAATTCTTTGTACATTTATGTCCAATCAATCTTTTATTCATGTGTTGAGAAGATTGGTTAATGTATAATTTCTCACAATATGTACAAGGGATGGAACATATTGAATGAGTCATTCTTTTGGAAAGTATGCTGCTTTTCAATTTTGTGAAGACCTTTTTCTGGTTTAATAAACTCTCATGGCATATATTAAGATCATAAGGTTTTACTGTATTGCTGAATTTCTCCGAAAGAACATTAATAGTATCCTTGGTTATAGAATTAAAAAAATATGTTATATAACCATTCTTTACTAAAGTTTCCTTTGGGAGAACTTAGCTTAAAAGATCTATTTACTAGATTTATAATAACACAATTTTTATATTTTTTAGGTATATCAGAATTGAAATTCGTAGACTAAGTAGTTTTGGTATACCATTTAGTTAGAATTCTGTCGTCTTTTGATTTTTTTTTGTTGGGAGGTGTTTTAAACCCTTTATGGGTATCTTATGGGCCTGTAACATCTCATAAGGTAGTGTGAGAGTCCGAATTTAATCACCTCAGATAAACCCACTAAACACTACACCTCGTGTGGTAGTCTCGATCCTGCAACCAGTCGTTGCAGACGCATCTCATTAATCAAAGTCATCTATTCTCTTCTAAATTACATGGATATACTAATTAATATAACAATATTTGATACAGATAGAAATAAACTATCGAAAAAAGAAGACTTGTTACCATCTAACATAATAAATTGAACCTTACTTTCATCCATGGAAACTAGATAGAATAGACTATGATAGGAAACTATCTATGCCACACTATAGAACTCTGTGAGTCGATAAACATTGGAAAAAAGCCCAGGTTCTAAAAGGAGTAGAGATAGGTTGTGGTACAATGAAGTGTTGTTCTACACAAACAATTTGAACTAGTTCGGAATATCTAAATGGACTATTCATTCCACTTGCAACTATACTTATTCCAATAACAATAATTCGATATTTTGGCGATGTTATTGAGCATAAGTTAATATGCTATTGTGAACGAGGTCTTCAACAACAACGAATTGCATTAGAAGTACTGAAGATGAATAACAAAAGAACCACTTGGCAAGGGGGTTACTGCAAAATTTCAAATTGATACGACCAATATGATTGGCACACTGGTTTAAGCACATACAGACATCATCTCAAAAAGAATATTTCTACAAAAATTCAGAATTTCCAGGATATGCTTGCTATCAAATATGTAATAGGCAATTTTGGTTTTAAGAATTATTTCGATGATGATTTTTTTGCGTTACTATATAAAAAACAATTAATGGTAGAGGTCCAGTCAGATTTGAAATTGGTCTATTTCATTCATCTTGTTAAAAAGTAGTTACAGCTTACTATTACATGCATTGCTCGAATACAATTTAATCGAATTATTATAGACTATGCTTCTCTTCCTATTGCTACTGTTCTGTACAAAGGATTAGTTCACTTTGCAATAATATTGTGAAAATGATTATCTACGAAAAGGTATCTATTTTGCAATAAATTAGCCATAAATCAAGATCGCTGATTCTAAAACACAGCTGAAATCCATATACGAGGTATGGTCATAAAGGCTAGTGCGGGAGCACTTTATGTTAGGATGGATGTAGGAGATCAGAAGAAGTAGCATAGTTTCATTTTCTGTAATGTTATGTCAATTATTTGGAGGAAAGTGATGTGAATAGTGAATATATCACATCACTTTCCTGCAGTCTTACTGTTAAACATCAGTTACATCGTAAAACTTTCATAGCTTTCAATGTACATCCAAACTACGAATTAGGGATGTTTCATGGACCAAATACGGTTTTAGGTTTGCAGCTCTTCATCAAATACGACCTGACTAATCATAATCTCGAAGTCCATCGGGGTGAGGTCTAACCTACCTTTGGATTAGATTTGGCCATCTCTATGCGACAAGTTCATAGAAAAAAACTACAAATATGATTTTCTAATTCGAAATGGCATGCAAGACAAGATGCTGAGTTTGATGCTGGACACCCATGGCTTTCAAATATATCTGTCTACATCTTTAATTCTGATTTGTGACATTTGAAACATAACCATACCCACTTAAGCTGCAAAGGTATGATAGCAGTGTGGATAATGAAATAAACCGTTAGCCAAGATCAATTTATAAGCAGCTTCATGTAAAAAAAGCGGATAAACACAAATCAGCCGAAACAAATGAGCATCGCCACGGTCGCGTTGATCCCGGGGCTTAAATCTGAATAGAGGACGGTGCGTCGGTTCCCAAATGCTCGTTAGTTGCCATAATTACTGTTGCTAATTACTGATTTTTATCAGTGCACGTGCTATAAAGCTAACGGATAGTATTTTTGCCTGCGGTCTGACGATGCCTCTGTAATTATGAATCAGCATAGCATGTTTAACCCTTTTATTGACTGCCGTTTATCATGCCACGTCAAAAATATAGATCATATATTGGTGTTGTTTCCACAATCCCCCATTTTAGAATCGTTATCTTACTCATCCAGCTGGTATGTGTAGTGTCTACTAATGTTTTATAATTTATGAAACAATGAAAAATTGGCATTGAAAAATGTTTAAAAGTTTATTCATAGTTAGTTTTAAGGAAACAAGCAGATCTGGAAAGAATTGATCGATTCAAATCGTTTTTATATATGTAATTGATTTATTATCAATCTCGAATTTTTCATCACATCTGTGCATTTGCTCAAGCAAATACTGCAATTCATGCTTATTCATGACTGATGAGGTAATATCGTAATTTGATCTTTGGTATCTCGAAAGAAGTCTCAAGTAGAATATTGAACAATTAAATGGACTATAGAATAACAACAAAGTATATTAGACATTAATCTTGATTAGGTACCAGCATTCATAATAGACCTGTTTGCATTTTAGAGGTGAAATGATTGATAGAATCGATTGTATTAATCTGGTAAGTATTGAATCTTAGAGCCATCAACAGTTCTCCATAGAACTAGATTTTTCTAGGCGATCCAAGATTTAGTTTAGTGCAAAACATTTCTTCATTTAGTGGAAGTATGTAAGTAGGAACTTTGTAAGGAACATTTCATGATTATCATAAATACAAATAGGTTGAATAGCAAGTACCAGTTCTATAATGGACAATCGTTATTACATGTAAGTTACTGTTAATTCAATAAGATATTTGTGAATAAAGGGACGAAGTAAAAAGAAGAAAAGTATTGAATAGTTTCGACATCAAGAATGTATAAATTTCTTTTAACTAATAAAGTTATGGAAGTAAAACCACTAATTTACACTAAATAAACAATGAATCTTTTTATCATCCACTATTACTTACATATGTTTCGAAACACAGTGTCATCATCTGAGCTAAGCTATAAATTGAGCTTATAACTTAGCTCAGATGGTGACACTATGTGTTGAAACATAAGTAAGCAATGATGGATAATAATGACATTCATTGTTTATTAAGTGTAGATTAGTGGTTTTACTTCCATAACTTTGTAAGTTTAGAAGAAAAGTATCTACTCTTTGATAACGATTACATATTTATAATATCCCAATTTTTTTTCCTCTTCTTTCCGTTACAATATAAATTCTTTGATGGCATATTTTAACGAACAAAAGGTATGCATGCATTCACTATATGAATGTCAATTAAATAATACAAACCATATATTATAACTGTTTGATTTCTTTTGATATCAAAAAATCGTCACACATGACAACGTATCAAGACTCACCTCAAATATTGAATAAATGAAAAATTTGATAAATGAGTACTGATACAAAGTATTTAAGTGACACTATCTGAAGCATTTCTGAAAATATAAGCTTTTCTATAGTGAAATAGAATAATAGAATTCAATCTACAAAATTATTCATGTACATCTCAAACTTCTTCTGACTGAAAAATACAATTTTCTCGATGTTTGAATATACCAAGACCACAGGCATAGATAATTTGACCGACACCAGTATAAAATATGATTGCGTCAAGAGTTTTTACCATCGGTACCTACACATCAATATTTATTAATCAAATATTAGGAAAGAAAGTTGAAAAACTTGCGTGCCAGTATCTATTGCCCACCTACGAGTACGTCTTGTATGGTGACCGCCTCGGCGTCGTGGCCAATCCATTGCTCCAGCTTCCACAGACTACAAATCGAGTAATAAGTCCGGGATATTCAACGTAGAGATCCGCAACACGTGACGCACCACGTGCCCTGCTGGCGTCGCGACGACTTCGACGCTATTGGTTAGGGCGGGTTTTAACCTAGATCATTCTCCTCCTGCAGGCGGACCTCTGACGATGACGACCAGAAGAAATGTTTGATGATGAGATGCTCTGGGTGTTACAGGGTGTTATTTGTTTGATACCGTGTATTTTAGCGAGAAATGGAAATAAAATTCGTATTACAGAGACATTAATATAATGAAATTTCAGACATTCTTGAATTTTGAAATACAGAGAAGAAAAGCATTTCTTTATCAAAAAATCAAAAGTTATTGAAATTATTCATAAACGTAGTATTCTGTAATTTATTTATTGAAACATGTTTCATATTATTTTAAAAATCAAGTACAAGATTTACAACAACAAATTACTGTTTATGACGATAATTTCAAAAACTCGCCTTAATCACCATTCATCCAATTTAAATTAACATATCCTAATAGAACATAAAATTATTAACTATTGCAAGAATGAAATCAAAACACTTGCAGTTCCAAACATGTGGAAATCGTGGAACGCTATTACGATCCATGAGATGAGAATAATTTGGACATTCTAACTGAACGAGTATATACGCACCATCAAAAATAATAATGAATAGTATCAAATAATAAATAACTATTTACTTGAAATTACGTTAAGTACGCATCAAGGGTTCTTTATGATGAATATATTATCAGAAATATTTGAAAATTTAATATTGAAACTTGTGTTTGGTTATTTTAGTCGAATTAGATGTTTATTGAAACATTGTTTGAGCACAACAGAATATTTGTTTTGTGTAAGTAAGTAAGGACTGATGACGAGTTGTGTGATGGAATTCCTTTTTGTGATTGATGTATTTCATTCAATCAGTTGGGTTTTAGGTTTATTGAAATAAAAACATTACTCTGTGTTATTACCAGCCATTTATTACGTACATACATATTTTTTTTAAATAAATTAATAAATGAAATGAATACATTACGTTCAACAAATTCGCAACCAAGTAGAAAAAAAAATAAAAGCTAAGCACTGATATCTATTGAATATTTCAATAGTATTGAAGTTTATAACAGGGATCGAGATGTGTATGGTTTTATAGATAGAGTTTCTGAAGAAATGTTTCATTCTACTCTGACATGTACACATAAAGTAGCCATCATAAGAAAGTAGTAACTAGTAGGAAGTAGAAGTTAGTTGGAGAAAAGGAGTCATATTCATTAATATTTTTGCATTGAAAATGTTATGTAACATCTTTATCAATTAACGTCACATAAACTGAAATATATTCAATCTCTTGGAATGGAAACTAATAGAACGACATAACTGACGCAACAAATTGTATCTAATCACAAATCGAAAGTGAACTTGGACTGACGAAGTTTGTAACTCATTGCATTGAGTTGTTACGAAAAATTTTGGTTTCCAGTGCAAAACATTCTTGAGAACATGTTACAATGTGAATGACTTCACATAACACGGCCCTCCACTTCCAGCCTCGGAGTTCTTTTTTCTTATGTTATATAATTACATATAGTTACTTTTTCTTCGAACATTTGCTAATCTATACAATTGTTTGTAAATTAAATTCAAGATTACAAATAATTTGTATTATTTGATATAATAAGTAAAGAACCCAATTTTGTGTGTAACGGTTTATTATATAACAATGTACCAAAGCTGTAATAGCATATAATATCCTGTTAATTTTTCTGCAAGTGGAGAATAGTAAGACTCCGACATCAGCAACGACAATTTGCATGTTTCCACTACCTAGCATGATATTTGAGAGTTAAGGGAAAGTAAAGGTGGAATGCAACATTGCAACCTACTTTGAAATCAATCAGATATTTAATATAACTCATGAAGTCAGATCAGTTATTATACCATATCCGTCTGTTGATAATTGTATTGCCAGTTATTTACAAAAACATCAACGACATACATTTTCCTGTTCTCCCATTCTAAACGTTCTACATAAACATCATTATAATCTTCAGAATCGGAAGAACTTATATAAAATAACAAATTCTCAGATAGAAAACGTAAATTATAAGTTAAGAACGCTTTAAAAATTAAAACTTTATGAAATTTTTTGAGTAATTAAACGTATTTAACCAAATATAATTTAGCCAACATTAACGAGTGAGGGAAGTCACGTGATCAATTGATCACAGTTTTTTAATGTAGGCATTTATCCAGAAAATATAAGGCCTACCTCATGTGTTATTTGATACATTTTTCCTGTAAGCTTAATTAATTAAATTAATTAATATATTAATCATTTTACCTTGATGACAGATAGGTTTCATCTCTAGAGCGGGAACTTCGTCTGGCTTAAGAAGTTGCAATCCATATTATCAGGAGCTGAGAGAACTTTCTCAAATGGCTTCAAGAGCAGTTGCTTCCAAATTTAAGCAGTCTCTATATCATATAGGATAACGCTTCATACCATAGTAATGTAGTGCTGGAAGTTCTCCAAATACCTTATCGAAAATGCCAAAATGGTTGAACTAGCATAAAACCAAAAGTGAACAAGTGAGTAACATCTACCTTTAACCTTTTGGTGCTTACATGTATAAATACCATACTATAAAATAAACCACGGAAGAAGTATATAATTATGTATTACCTGCCGAATGGGGACAGACATTTTAATATTACTTCCATATCACTGTATCTTTAATGCAACAGAAATTGTGGAAAGATTTCGAAGAAGTGTCATAACCAGCACATCGGAAGAAATGAAAAATTTATTAATAACTGGTTAAATATGTAGAAGGAGGCTTTAAGCACCATCTCAGCTTTGGAATAACTGCGTTCGTGAAGTTGAAGAAGAGATATTGAGATAATACGATCGAGATATTGAGTTTAATTCCAAGCAATTGCCACACTTATTAAAAAATATAAAACATAAAATTATAAAACATATGCTTAGTCAATTCGTATAGACTTTCAATGATAAAGAGTATAGTGGACGTATTTCCACTTTCAAGTTGTCTGCGAACAACAGGTATTGAATAATACAATCACAAAATACATTTAAGTCGCAGAAGTGTCGAAAAGCGAAATATTGGAAAAGGAGGTAACCATAGTAGTAACAGTAAGTAATTCATTCGTATCATATAATAATACAATGAGGTTCAAGTATCGACCCTTGTAAAATACATTATGTTGTCAATTCGAATAAACTTTCATTGTCAAGACACATAGTATAAATTGACGTATTTACCTGTTTCTAATCATTTCAAATATATTTTCGGTGCCTATGAGAGGAAATTTATTGATTTATGAATCACAGTTAATTCATTCTTTATGAATCGTTATAAATACAATGCCGTTAATATTGAACGGTCCCCCGGGGTGTAAGTGTAAGTTGTTACGTTGTCATGTAACTCAATTCAATCTCTGCATTTAGAGAAGAACACGGACTTAAAAGAATGTAAAATTTTGTTCAGATCGGTCGGACGGCTCAGAATTTGCTTTTTTTTTTCTCGCGGTAAAGTTATGCCCGTGTATTGCTTTTGGAAACTAGATTCAAAAATGAATTTCTCCTTGAAGTTCCTTCCAATAACTTCTATTCGACATACTAATGGGGTGAAAAGAGAATGTATAATCCGATATAATTACAATAAATGATCAGGCGTCCTCCCCGAAAGGAATTTATACAATTAATTCAGGAAAATTCCCCTTCTTTCCTGTAAGAGAAAAAGACAAATACTTATTGTGTACCTTTTTGCAATAGTTATTGAAACCCACAATTTGTCCAACTATGGAAACAAAACATACAATAATGTCAAATTTCTTATCGTTTCATTCTTTACTATGTGATATGAAATTTACAATGTTGATATTACTTTTATTTGTCACTCGAATTTTAGCGTTACGCCGTCTTCAAACGATATGGCTGGCGTATTAACGCTGGAACTCGAGAAACGGAAGTTAAAAATATGATGACAGGTGTGTTTAATTTTACAATATGGATTCAATAGCACATTTCATCATCGTGTATTTATGAGTTCACACATTGCGGTCTTCTGTTAAATATTTCTCTACCTAATGGGGACTGTTACCTTAAATTTGTACCAAAGGAGCCCTGAACAGCATAATGTAAAGAAGATGAAATTTTTCTGGCCTGGTGTAGCATAAAATTGAAACATGCACTGCATTTTTCAACAACAACAATGTAACACCAGTATTGCCTGTTGGAACTGATAAATAGTTTTTATTTTACATTTGACGATACCAGATTTCGTGGCAAAAATTTCTTAAATATTATTGTGTATGAAGTTGCTACTGACTTTAATTTTCCAGGATGGAGGAATCCATCCATCATGCGTTGGTATTCCTGATTGTTGATTTCTTCGGAATACTGTGAAAAGAGAAATTGGCATGTTACTATTCATATTCATTTAGTACTAATAACAATTTATTTCATCTTAACAATAAATCGTTGAATTCGATTCGTAAATTTCAAAATGAAGCTAATTATTTGTTGAGAAAGGCGGAATACTACATGAACAAATAAGTTTAAAGTATAAATAAATAGTCTGGTCAATTTTCAACTAAGAGGTCGATCAGTACGCAGCGCATATGCCCAAAGGGTTAAGATGGAGTGAGTGTGTCGAAAAGAGGGAAGCTTCATTCGCTACACACACTCCGGATTATTATTGAAAACCAAACGCAATCAACGCCGGATCTTACTTACGGATTGGCGATTATCAGAATTGAAAGTAGTCAGTGTACTAGTGCTAGCTTTTTGTTGGAAGACGTCAACAGAACGCGTTAGCACTTTGTCAGGTGCCTCACCAGCACACCAGCAGATGCGACCGGCAACGAACGTGTTGTTATTATTTCTCTCTACAATCGGTCAGTTAGTTAGCGCAACGTCCGACGCGCGAAACAGAACGAATGGCGTCGAGTATTTTGAATGACCGTTCTGCTCAATAACTCGAAAAAGTTTAAGGTAGGATATTCAATTTTTATGTCAATAAAATAGATTTCGAGCATCATATCTAGTTTGTGTGAAATTTGAAGTGGATTGTATTCTCCATTTGGACGCTACACGAGAACATACATTTCTGTTGTGTATTTGAGAAGAAAATATGGTCTCAATATTGGCACAGTATATAAGAAAGAAACGGTATTCATGACATGACATGACTCTTACGACAACCAAAGTATAAGACTAGGCTAAGCATTATAAGCAAGAATAGTTAATGTAGATAATATAGGTTGCAGTAAAACAAAAAGAAGGAATAGATAAACCTGCATGACAAGTTTATTTACTATAAGTAGAACGAAACTGTTCAAAGACATGCATAAATTAGAGTCGAAAACTGTAGTGCTTGAATTCCGGTATATGATATCGAGTGTAGTCCGTTTGAGAAGGTTGGCTGCCAGCATGCTTGGTTAAGTATTTGTCATGCTATGTTTTAATTAAGCACATATTTTGCGAAAAGGGGTTTTACTTAACTCAAAGCAAGCGCACGCCAAGGGTCGCAACTATGCTGCTACAACATCAAACGTTACAAAAACGGCTAGAATTCACAATATACCTACCTGACTGCACGAACGGTTTACGTGTTTATACTCGCTCTCTGAATATTTAATATGTCGCCAACTGAAGACTCCGCGACTTCTTTTTCACTTCCAAGCATTACCATATCGAGTAAACTGTTTTTAAAAACTCTGCTCATCTAATTGAGGGAAGTAGATCCCATTCAACTACTACTTATTTTATTATACCTTGTGCTTATTTAATTCATTTTGACAATTTTCACACATCCTGAATGTTACTTAGAGAGAGATTTCATATATACGCTTAGGTACATTAATTTGGCCATAACGTTAATTTCATACTGGTAATGGGTAAAAAATTGGACCTTCCCTCATTCCCATTCATCTACTGTAATTTTATACATTCACATGTATAAGTTTTTTTATACAGAAACTGGGTTTTAATTCGGATTTCATTCGCATTGAGAGACATGATACAGACGAGAAGCAAGCTTTAATAAAGATAATTATCCTTAATTTGATAATAATTCTGAGCTTGCTATTTTGATAGGTAGCCAGGGCAATGTGCTGCGTCCCGTTCTGCGGTCTCACAACAGATGGCGCTACATACGCCTTCGTCACTCTACTCCACTTTATTTCTCATCGTACATGTTTGAACGTTGGACAATACGAAGTTGCATAAATGTTAATGTCGAAGAAAAGAATATTCCGATATGGGACAGTAACTTGTATAACAGATTCGATAGGACTACTTCTATTCTATCAGAATAGTACACTGATCGCATCTCCTTTCTCATACATATTATTTATACTTAGGGAAAATATAGATACTTCAAAAGCATGAAGAAAATATTTTGAAACCGGTACAGTTAATCGACAATCGTGACTGGTGAACAAATTCACGCTGACGTAATTGGACTCATCTCTACTGAATCTCTTGGAGAGGTGCGCTACTACGTTTGTTTAGAATATTATTTCAGTTTTAAGCTATTGCATAGCTTTTATCGCGGGCTTTGAGCCAGGCGACCGAATCAAGAAATTCCGTAACGCAAATAAAACCTAACACCCCCCACTCCGCCTACCATGTAGCTCGGCCGAGCGTTCGCTTAACGTGTATGTATATGGTACGACTGCACGAAGCTCGCACGGATCGACACGAGCTGCTCCGAAATCGGACGAATACGTAAGCAGCTGTTTGTGAGAAAGTATATAGGTTGTAACGGTGAGCCGAGAGTTATATTTTTTAATAATAAATCTAGAATTGAAATTACTCCAGATTTAATATTTCCAAATAAGTGAATAGGCTTGAAAGTCTATCTCACAGCTTGTAACAGTCGGCTTGGTATTATTTCAGGTAGCGTTAATACCTCATCGACGTGTTATATGAATTAAGATTTGTTTGTTGGAACTTGCTCGGGTATCGAAGATCTACCCTTGAGGTTCCTTAAAGCTGCCACCACTAGGTGTATCTTTCAGCCACCTAGAAGCTGTTTTTGAGAACGATGCCTTTATTTCTTTCAAGGGACCGCATCGTACAATTACTTATACTTATATCTTTATATCTATTCAAGCGTAAATTCTGAAAGTCGTATTCGCTGAGGGGTGATTAGGAATTACCAGTTAAACTCGTAAATCAAATTAAATAACAAATATATATTGAATAAAAGTTAACAAAATTTCAAAATCCAACAAACGATCATAAGATTAGTCCAAAATTTAGCAATGGGAATGATACATGAATTTAAAAGATGTCAAGTTCAGGTTGACCCTAAGTGGGAACCTGAGAAATTACCTATGTCGCTAGTTCTACCCCCTTCGCCAGCGAGCGAGTTATTGTCCATGTTCTCTTTAGAGAGTTGAAATAAATGAAAGACTAATTAGCAGAACTCCCAACAGTGATCGATTTCGCACTCGATCACGCCGATAATTGATAGATAATATTCAAAGTTAAATGATTCCTCTCTTTCTGGTAAGCTGGAGTAAGCCTAACGACCTGATACTCTATCATCTCCCCTAAGTAATCTCCGATAAGCGGAAATACAATTGATCACTACTTAGCCTGAATGGCAGGAAAAATATATATTAACAAATTAAACATTGGCGGGCGGAGCATGATCTGAAGATTAAATAACCACATTATATTATATTGCCGATTCAGAGGTTGAAGTCAATTTAACAGTTATTCTTTGGCAATCAAAATGCACTTACCCTGTTGGTCTAAATAACACAATTTCCTCTCGAACCCCTTGTAGAAATAACGCACAGAGGATTTAAACACTCGATTTCTACATCGGATTAAATTTGATATGATAGGAAATTGTCACAAAATGATTTAAAATGAGGGAACAAACACTTTACGCGAGACACAGAAGACGCGAACAAGACCAGCGCTGCTTTAGCCCCCAGGAATGCATAACCCTTGTTGCAATGAACCAAAATTGATGAATTAATTTAATCTCTATAAATTTCTGAAATTTAGTTTGTCTAAATCTTGACAACATGATATTAATTGATTTGATTTAATGCAACAATGGAGCATCCCTGTGGACATAAAGCAAGCTGACTTACCGAACAAGTAGGTAGTTAAAAACTATCAGTAGGTGGTTGAGAACTATCAGTAGGTGGTTGAGAACTGTCTTTTTTCCCTCCAAGTAATTAGTTTTTATGAAATCATTGAAGCGGGGGCCACCACACGCTCAAAGCTTAGAAAATATGTTCAATTTAGAATCCCGGGATCAAAACACGCCCATGAGTTTTAACAACAGCCAATAGGAATCTCACTAGGCGAAAGAATCGCTCTGTTCAACTCCATGTAAACTTTTCCTGACTCAGGGAAAAAAGTACCAATAACTTCGTGCCGTGCTTACGTTTGTAAAGCATGGTTCATGGCTGGCTGGTCATTGATACAGGAAAGAGGGCTCAGATTTCCGTCGCTATGTCTGTCTGGTATATCGAGTTCAAGATATGATAATTTACAAAACTTTCAATTTGAATTAAATCAAAATTATTCAAAGGCCTCAAAAAACAAAAAAGTAATAATCCGTCGGATTATTACAAGGTGTATAGGTATCTATCATATCTTTATAATGCCACACTCACCGCATGTGCGCCCCGTAAGTATACATGTAGTATATATACTGTTGTAGATACTGTTCCAAAAGGTGGGGTAGCTATTTACCAAAATAATAATAATGTTACTAATATTATGACTCCGAATATTGAAATAAATATTGCACACGTTAGCGATGTTAATGTTAGGCGCTCATTTGTTGGAGATATTTGTGCGTTCTTATGCAAACTTAGAAATGGCCTACACATAGTCATGGTAGTAATTTACATTTCTCCGAATCCAAAATCGGACGAGGTAGAGCATTTTATTCATCGCACTTTACTGGAGTACACTGAAGAAGGGTCGAAAATACTTGGTACAAATGGTAATAAATTTCCACTTATCTTGGCTGGCGATTTCAACATCAACTTCGCTGATAAAAAATCAGAGCGGTTGACAACTTTTCTTTCGGAAAAATTGAATTTGAAAATGAATAATGATCCACAAGAATCCACAACAAGTCCACCATTGACGCGGTATTTTCCAGATATTTAGAGGATATCAAGTCTCAAACTTATGTTTCTTATTTCAGTTACCATAAACCTATAGTTTCAATGATAACAGATTCCTGAATAACCTACATGTATTGTAAGATAATAAAAATATTTTAAACGATATTAACTTCTCATTTATTCAATAAAAGAAAAAAATTTGTTTCTTATCGGTCACCACGCTCAAAAGTGTAACTTGAATTGATATCAAAGAAAAAAAAAATACTACATAAATAAAAAATAAATAAATAATTATAATTGCATAAGTTGATAAAAAATGCTATGCAATAGCTTCACCGCGGCAGTCCCCGAGTGCCACACGTATTTTTTTTAACATTTTTTCAAACAGATAAGTGAAGTTAGCACCGTTCTGAAACAGTTCCTGAATGAAGCAACAAAATATCGTCCATGTTTTAATTAATATTATCTCCTTTTCTTCCAAGGTGTATCAAAAGTAGAATTATTATGTGGTCTCGTGAGCCGGGGAGAATGAGTTACTGCCTATTTGAATAATTATTCAAGTATGTATAATTGAACAAATAACTTATTAACGGATAATTCTTGCTCGATCTTTCATGTTTGTTTTTATTATTTTCATGGATTACAAATAGATAGATTAACGATGATAATTATATTAATAATAAGCTGTCTGTCAATGACTACTATCAAATCATTAATATTCTATACCATCATACACTAGCCGGGTCATTTCAATTTTATATCCATCATATACTGATTTATCAGATTTGCAGTTCATAATGTCCGTTAAAAGTATACAGTTTATAAAATACCCATCACTCCACTACAAAATGTGTACGCCGAATTTTTTTTTGTTCAAGCAATAAAATACAGTAATTGAATATAATTGCATTACGATATAAAATATAATGCCTCAATTTCACTTATTCCACTTATCGATTTAGAATTAGCCTAATGCCAATTCAATAGCGAACATCCAGGTGGAAATTTAAAAATAAACATGAGCGCATCGGTTACGCTCGTGGAATTAAGGCAATTAGGCTCTAGTCGGACAATATGGTGCACTGATTGATTTCATAAAACCCGTCCAGTGGGCACATTTCGCTAATATATCAACTCCGAATACCGTACAATGGCGCGACAACATACTCCATTATACAGATAGAAGTCTTATAAAATTCTCATTTCAAAGTTTGGGGGATTCAACATTGGACAACTAACGCCTAGAAATCTTCTCAATAACATCTGTATAAGCATTTGATTTTCCCTAATTTAATACATTATTATGACTACTTTCACTAACACCTTTAGCTTCTCAAAATGGATATTACAATATACATTTAGTGAAAATAGTCACATTACTAATAATGTATTGAATTAAAAATAAAAACTTCAATAGTTAGTTTAATTAAGTTGAGAATGATATTCTGAATCATATCTTCTATTTCAGTTTGCGATTTTCTAATGAATATCATATAAATTTATCCCCCTGTCAACCCCTTACCAAGACAAATTTACGAATGAGTTAACCCGAACTCAATCCTATCCGAAGATGCTTACATTCGAGCCCAAGCTCTATAAATATATATTTATGTTTAAGGGTGAGTATAAGTATCAGATATAGACTTATCAGGCAATATTATACTTTTTATTAGGTATTAATGTATATGTAACATCTCTTAATGAACGATTATTGATAAATATTAATAAAATGACCTACACAACTTGATCCTACACTCTGCAGGTACCTAATATTCTAATGAACCAGCTATTTATTTGTATTCACTAAAGATCGTTCGTGTCAATAAGATTTTATGATTGTGATTAAAAACAGATAGACTGTCATTGCTGTGTTGGGCACTATATTTAGAGACACTCAAAACTGAACAAAGCAAATTATCAATTAACGTTGAGGGAATACATATTTATATTAATAAAATACGCACGGTTACACAACATAATTAAAACAGTCGTAGCCTGCGTTGTTCTGCACTAGACAGATTGCTGTCATGTAAATATGCTTCCAGACCAGATTTAATTAACAATCTGCATATCGAAAATAACGTGAGATAGCCACATTTGCTTTGCGAGTCCCCTAATTTGCTAACCCCAATAATAACAGTATGCACACAAATTAATATAGATTTGTCTTGACTCATTGCTCGGCTCAGCGTTACTCGAATTCGATCAGGGATGCTTCGATGTTCAACAATAAATAAAACAATTCAATATACCCTATAGTTTGGTCAAAAATACAAACATTTCATATCCTTGAATATTTTCCAAGCGGAAATTCAAGCTATAGGAAAAGGTGTCCAGTTTAATAAAAACTGTCGTGTCAGACAGTCAAACAGCCATCAACGCGCCGATCTCCCATATAATCAGCTCCAACATGATCTGGGAATGCTTAGAGAATGTGAACGAACTAAGGAAGAACAATGCAGTTAACCTCCTTTGGACTCCGGGACACACCGTGGTGGAGGAGAATTGAATAGCAGACGAACTCGCAAAAGGAGTGGCCGAAACACAATTTTTAGGAATGTAAGAGCTGAAGGAAGTAGAAAGAAGTAAGTATACAAAAAATATCTATTTACTGAATAAGAATACAAAGATTGAGATGGACACATAAACTCACGGGAAACTATAACCAGAAGACACCTAAGCCTAAACAATGTACCAACCTAAGAAAAAATTAACTCGGAATACTAACAGAAATTCTAACAGCCGCTAACGGATGAGAGGACATCTCAAGAAGGTAGGATTAGTAGAGGAAGAAGAAGGCAGCATATAGCAAGAAGAAGAAGAAACTTGTATTCACATTCTCTCAAAATGAACTAACCTCAAAACCAAAGGGCACGTCACCTGGAAACGCAGATGAAAATGGGGACCAACTTGAACTAAAACCACCCGATACCCTAAGCTTCCTTGGAACCATAAGGTTAGCGGAACTGCAAAAATTCTGCATGATCATCAGGTATAGATACATTATTCAGATTATTATTATTATATATTATTAATAACAAAAAACCGTTTAACAAAGACTCTGATTTAGAAGGAAAGACTTAGGAAAGGGAAATTAATGATAGGTGAGATGCAAAGAGATGAAGTTATCAATGTAACACAGTTTCCGTGGGATGGATCTCCGTTTTCTCGTAAATGGACAATACTTCAGTCTGGTGAACTAATTAGACATTTGTCGAGATTTGATAAAACAATTGCAAGTGAAAATTTGCGGACTGAATGAATTGAAAAATGTTCATTGCAATTGGGACACTTCCTAAGAAGAAGATTATAAAATAATCATCGAAGCAAATGCTATTGAAATGCCTTTAGAAATAAAAGAAGAACAAATTTTGCGCAACAGGTGAGACAAACCGTGCATGCAAAAATTGCTGCTTCAAAATTTTGCATAGATATAATTTAACCATTATATATAAATTCTCGGGAAATAGGTCACATTAACACTTATGCATCATATTTTAGTCTTTACGTACGTTTCGGTCTCACGACCATCATCAGAAGACTTGTAACAAGTCTTCTGATGATGGTCGTGAGACCGAAACGAAAATGTAATGCATAAGTGTTAATGTGATCTATTTCCTGAGAATTTATATATAATTCATATCTGGGTCAATTCTCAAAAATGCAAAAAATAAATAGGTAGTTGAAATCCGAATTCTGATTCCAGCCTGGGTTCAAGACACTGACTTGCTACGTCATGTCTGACGTTGAAATTAATGGTAGAATCGAATTTCTCATTTCCCAAAATGCATTTTTCTGAAAATCAGGTTCGTAAATGTCGACCCAAGTCGAACTTTTCCATACTTATAGAAACCAGTTTTTTTTTTACACGAGAGGAAATTTCATAATGTCCATGGAACATTATGTGAGCCATCAAAATAATGTTGGGAGAGAAGGTAAGCATTTGAGTGAAGTTTATTGAAGGGTTTGGCAGATCTCGAGCCTGACAGTGAACGAGGTGGCCTTCTTGACTGATGATATGTGACAATTTTAATGAAAGTAGATATGTCGGTGAAGAATTTGAACAGCTAATTAACAAACAACTAACTAACAAAGTAATTATTCCTAAAGTGATGCAGTTGGGTTGAAATGCATTTCAATTCGCATATTGAAGAGTAGATGAATAATTTATTGGTAATCAGTTTGAAATATTTGGCAAGTGGTTGAAATATTAGTTATCAACATTTATAACTAAAAAAATGCAAAATCGACAAAATCATAAAATGAAATTCATGTTTCTTTATGACATAAAATACCATAGGCACGTTTTAAACTGATGACTTTGCAGAGTGACATGTTTGAACATAAACGCAGCATAGTACGTACGAGTCAAATGACATCCATATTCCACCCGAGTAGGAGAATCTGCAAATAAGGACCGGTGTCTAACCAATTAACAACAATTAAGTGAATAAACAAACACAAGCCATCATAATCCATAACACCTATACGCGAATACGGTCGTATATAGCGTTATTATGTCAAGTGGATCACATAATTCTGGAGCATGAGCTTGTTTAACACAGGTAGCTATGACCCAACTCATAACAGGATTAAGTTAGTCTGGTAATTTACGGTCGAAATCACATTCGCGCAGCACAAGCAGCGCCATTACTCTTAATCCCCGTTGACTATCAATTGTGGGATTTTTACCTGGATATCGTTTATAACTTTTAAATCTTTTCATTTGCACCGATTCAAACGCAGGTGCCATTTTCAGATATACGACAGCGTGTGTACGTGAAGTTAAGCTGATTCCGGATGATTTATAGTAGGTTTGTTAATATTTGATTGTTATCCAGCTCGTGTAACTTATTGACAGAGGATGGCCGGTTTGTTTATGCGAAATAAATAGACGCAAACATACCAATGTTTCCAACATATTATCACGGCATGGAAAAACTTTAGCTTTATCATAGTTGGGATGGTCATTATATTTCCCGAGTTATAAGTTTACTATTAGATATGGCGTGTTACTGATATCAATTTTAGAAAATCGAGCTACCAATCTTATTTATTGAAAGGAACATGTTGATATTAGTTAGTTATCTCATTTTATGGGAAAATATGTAAGTGTCGAGCACAATTGGTTAAACTAAATTAAATTAGGTATAGTTGTTCGAACAATGAACATGTTTGGAAGAAGAAACACTGTTCGCTTTACAACTGTCTGTTCCAAGATGGTTCCTTGTAAGACACATCATCACTCATGTATTAATGTACGAATTATCAAGAAATAATTGTGCTATTTTCTCAGTTGTTAGTCCATGAATCTGGTCCATTGATGTGATATTATTGAGTTGAGGTCGCTAATGTCTTGAGACCACGCGATAAATTGCGAATGACAGTAGGACGAATTAATTAAAATAACAAGGGAACGATAAAAGGATCGAAGCTCCACAATTCCCCACTATAATATCGGTTGAATTATTGAAGAGAGAGTTCATTAAACATCGGCTGAAACAAAACGCACACAATGGCAGGATTGACAATACTATTTAATTAATTTTAAACGCGCAGGAGAGTGGAGAAGAGATAGGAGAGGATCGGTGGCGTTATTTAGAAACAATGTAGCAATAGACATCAATTAGTACGCAGCAGTGAACTTGTTTAGTCGCAATTACACGCAACAGACGGCTAGTCGGCGTGCACGATGCTGATAACCGACAGCCGTTCCCAAATCCACCGTCTCCTCCTTTACCCCCCACACGTCCCTGACCATCACTACCCAACTATCCGACTCTTCCACGAATGATATGTAAAGCCTCTCACTTATTACATACACGGACATTTAAATATAACCAATTAAAACTCAATTAAAATTTTATGAAAAAATATTCATAGTGACTGACACCATAGGCGTGCTGATCTGAGACAATCGAAAATTGTATGAAATCTCTACAATTTAGTTCAAATATCGGAAAATTCTTGTAAATATATTGTATCTACTTTAAGATATATCCGCTGAGAGCTGATTAAATATTTCAAAATTTTAACTTGAACTCTTCAAAGACAATGCGGATATACCGAACTTAATTTCGATGAAAAAAACATTTTATTTGCTGAATATGTTTGTGGTCCAGCATTGGAATCTACAATTTGGAAAGATCATCCTTTGCTAGAATTTTATTGTATTCTTCTACGATCATCAAGTGGTTTTAGTAGAAATTCTAAAGAACAAAATATCAATTTGGCAAAAAAAAGTCCTGGTATCGAAAATCTATAATATAGATAATGCAACTTCACCCACATAGTTTTCTTTGGGGCGAATTCACATAGAAACATATTTTATTTCAGGTTCTAATGTGAAGTAGCTTATTGTAAGAAAAATTATCGTCGCATTCCAAGATTGTACAACAGTTAATATTGAGTAAACCATCCCTAAAGATGTAACTGAACAAAAATGAAACCTTAATATTCTACTACTTACAGAGGGGGTGTTTTGAAAATAGCATTCTTCGAATCGAATATATGTTGATAAATGTACAGATGCGAATCTGTTATTTTGCAGTAAATATTATCAGAGAACTATTTATCTTCCATTATCTACTGCACCGTTCAGGTACGTAGGAAAGTAGAAGCGTCTTCTTTAAATCCCAAACTCCACTCACGTAGTTAACTGGTGTTAAGCGAGACCTGATAAATTTAAAAAAGCACCTTAAAGTCGTTAAGACGATGAGCCGTCGGCAAATTGAGCTGAAAATATGCACCAAGTTTTTATTCTCCGTGACAACGGTTTACCGGCTAACTTATCCCCGACTTTCTCGAATCTATTTTAATCTCGTTTATCGTCGTTTTCTCCCCCTAAGTGTATAATAGCACTTTAGTACATACAAATGAAGTGATATTGATAAGTTTCATCGTTTTTCCGAGTACTTTCGATCTTGAGAAGTTGAAGAACGGGATCAGAATAAAATAGGATCTTTGTTGACGAACACGAGTCGCCAATACCTTCATCGTTGAACATTTTGTGGAGACCAATCTTGGAGCAATCTAGAACATCTGGATGGTATCCGATTAAAATGTATTTTAAATTGTCATAAGGTCTTGATTTATAGCGCCAGTTTATGGATGAACTTTTTGATGCAACGAATCACCCATTCTTTATTATAAATGAGTGATGATTGACCAATCAATCCTATTATGGTGTGAACTCAAGGAAGGTGAATCTTCAGCGGACTTCAATACAGAAATGCAGGAAAGCAATTAGGCATAATTTTGATCAGAAGTGAACCATATACAAGTGTACCTACATATTATGCAGTTTTACATTTTGTTTTGAAAATATAGGAAATATCATAGCAGGCGATGTAGGTTATACAAGAAATAGAGTGCGAAATATGAAATAGATGCCGTTAAACACACTCACACACGTATCATGTTAAAGCACAATAGAGAAAGGAAATGAATATGTTGCACCGTTTGTAAAAAATAGCTAACAAGTATTCACTTGGTTGACTATGTACAAGTAGAACCTCCAATTAGTGGTATTAATTAACAAACACTTGAGTTTCTGCCGCTAGAGGTCGCGAGAATAGTGGAAGCTCCCTTCTAGGTACAATCACGTACACTCTAACTGTAAAATTTTATTTCACCGTGCATTTAATAACGCTAATTTCGTTATTTGTCCTATAAGGACCACTCTAAGCTTTAATTATTTGAGCTACATAGAAATACGAAAGCGAATCTGAGCAACGATTAGAATGTAAATATGTTAATTGTGGCTCTACTACGTGAAAAGAGCCAATTTCGGAATGGCTTTGCTTTTGTTAGTTGTTTGTAATTATAATACCAATTCGCAATACCACAGTTTTATTTCTATTTCCTATCACGAATATATCATAAGTATCGTGATTTTTCTGTTTAGTTTTTTTTTAATTCTTTTGTATCAAAAATTCTCTTCTTATTAATCGTAAACATATAAAGGAACTTAAGAGAATCGAAACAATTTAAATCAGAAACTATGCAATTGCTAAGGATGGAAAAATCGTGAAGTCCATTAAATTACCAAACCTCGTGGGAGTCCCACAAGGTGGAATATGTGTTCCTGGTTCCTGTATTGTTCGTAATAATGATCGATGATTTGAATAGTATAGCTAGCCAAGAAGATTCTCCAATCACTAATTTTGCAGACGCTACTAACCTTCTGGTGGCAAGCAAAGACCACAAAAGATTAGAACAAAAACGTAACGATTTGTTCACTCAAGCAAAAAGCTGGTTTGACACAAATGAATTAGTCATTGATAAGGAAAAGACTAATTTAGTAATCTTTAGTGCTAATAAAACAACATACAAACCTTCGAGTATGCTGATTAACGGCAGGGATATTCCCACTGTTAAATACACCAAGCTTCTTGGAATCATTATTGATGAATTTTTAAAATGGTCACTACATATATAATACTTACTGAAAAAGTTGAATCAGGTCTGCTATGCTATCAGGTTGATAGTGAAATACACAGAGGATAGTGTTAAAAAAGTTCTATTCTATGCGAATATTTTGGCGTGTAAATTTAACAACGGACTAAATTTTTTTAGCTGAAAAAAGAAACTTACGTATAATACTTGACATGAAGCGTAGAGATTCATATAGAAATAAATTTAAACAAACAGGACTACTAACAGTATATGGTTTATATTTGCACGAATGTCTTCTTTATTTATTTAGAAATAAGATACGTTTTTTACAAAATAACAGTAATGTAAATTACAATACTAGGACTTTTGATATATGTTATCCTATTTACAGGTTATCCTTAATTGAAAAAATCCATCTTATATATGCATATTAATTTATAATAAATTGCCAGATCGTATAAAATTGATTACAAACTATAGAGAACTTAAAAGAAAAACTAAGAAAATACTAACCATTCTGGAACCTTATTGTTTAGAGGATTATTATAGAATGTAAACTATTTTTTTTGGATAATCATTTATATTGATGACATTTCATTTTATGTTTTATGATACTTTTGTGTTCAAAGACTAAATTTGAAACAAGATTATTATCATTAGAATTATACATTTATTGAAACTATGCTACAAGCATCACCTCTTTATTCTATTATATGCATTCTGATCGAAGAAGTATCTCGTCTTATTTCCATTTATCCCTAGATGTTGATAAATCCTCTTTATTACACTTGTATATGTACACCTAAAGGTATACAAGTTATATTTGATCCAATTTTTTCTACAATAGAGATAAATCCTGCCTTATTTGTCGGGTGAATGTTATAAAAACATTCCCTAAATCTTCTGTCATGTTATTGTATTGAATCTCATCCCAATTTGCATATAGTCCGATAACATTAAACCGTCTCAGTTTCAGAATTTTAAACAGACCGTAATTAATTATCCTTTTAAAAGCTGAGACTGTGAAAATCCTATTAAATTCAACATTCAATTTAAAAATATAACGTTAAACCCGAATAAATCAGTCTTATAATTAAAAACTAATCAAAAGTTCGTGAACGAAATTTTAATTTTAGATTATCATCATAATTTCTTGGTAAATATGTTGCACTCTTTTGATTAAAACTGTTACATAATATAAATACTTAAAACGGAAATGAGACGATAGAGAATTGTTTTCGTTCTTACGAAGTTTGTTGAAATAAAAGCAATTTTATGGACGACAGATTTAATGACCATAAGATGCTACTGATAACTATCAGCTACGGCTCGATTTTGATATTGTCATTATAACAAATTGATTATCACTGGTTGATCAAGTTGTTTGCCTTTGCAAAAATTCTCCCCTCAATGAAACTTTGAGGGTTTCATTCTCCGAGTTTTAAACCAAATTTTCGGGATTGGGGAGGTTGTGCATTATTGTTATCTTGCATTCAGAGCTGAGTTAGTTTTTATTTTTCATCTCTCAAAGAAATGTTCGCACATTTTTTAATATCGACAGAAGTGTATGAAATATATCCGTTATCACTTTTTCTTATTCATACATTCATCAGGACTTTCAGAAAATCTTAGATGGGTTATGCAAACAATCGGTGTGGTATAACAAGATTCTCAGCGACTCATTATTTTACTCTTCGCGACAAAGTCGGAGGAGTATATTTGCATTAACTCAAGCTATTTCTAAAATCGTTTAAAAGAAGTCTTGTACCAAAAATTCTTACACCATAGTATTTTTCATCGAATTTTAAGAAACTTTGTGAAAATCCGTCAGTTTGTCTCTTTCTGTCTGGACGTCCGTCACGGAATTTGTTCCCACGATAACTCAAAAACAAAACATCCCATCATATTCAAATTGTGAGAAAAAATCGTTTGCTGTTCGGTGACAAACAAAAAGAGAAATCATGTAATAAACACACCCTTTTTTGAAGGGTTGAAAATAACTCCCTAAATATACATTGAATCGATTCAAAACTTTTACAGTTAATTTAAAGCTGCTTTTCACAAATTCGTTCAACAGATTCAATAACAGAAACAATTAATAAAATAAACCCAAAAATAACGTCTTGGATAGTAGACTTCCGCGGACAGCTAATCTTGAAAAATCTTGTCTTCCGGATGGATTCCGCGTCACAATAGCTCGACTTGATGCCGACGTTTCGCCAACCATTACAGGTGGCATCTTCAGGGCAGGCTTGAGGCTTGAACTGAAACTGTTTCAGTTCAAGCCTCAAGCCTGCCCTGAAGATGCCACCTGTAATGGTTGGCGAAACGTCGGCATCAAGCCGAGCTATTGTGACGCGGAATCCATCCGGAAGACAAGATTTTTCAAAAATAACGTCGTACATCAACAAGTTTATAACAAAAGGCGCTGTAGTCTAGGTCATAGGATGCCTGCTCCTGATCGGGTTTGATTCCCAGAAGCGACAAATCCGTTTTTGTACATTTTCTTGGGACATTATTGATTTGAATATTATTCAGTTTTGTAAAGATCATGAAGTGATTGATTTATTTATTTCGTTATTTTTATACAAATGCGGAGAGCATCTTAAAGAATGTGAAACAATAATTACATAAGAATTAGTGACCAAATCAAATGATTTGCGAAGAGTAACTTTGTCAATCACACTATTTATCTGTTCTCCAGGTAGCAACATATTTCTAGTTATTTTCTATAAATGACGGTGCTTTCATTTACATAACGAAGCTCCGGCTTCACTACTTTTGATCATTTATTTACAATTTGCTGACATGATGGGAGACAGTGCCTTTATGAAATAAAATTATTATAGAATGTGCATAACATTCGCTTTAGTTTTGAATATGAATTGGCTGATCGAAATAATCATTCACATATTGTCCATTTTCTGATCCTGAGTAAGTTATCAAAACAGCTGACGACCCCCAATATTTGGTTGCGTTAGTCGAAGATGAATTTTAACGAACAGGATGATTTAACGAAAACTTCCCAGCTACAATACAATTTTAATTTAATTAAATAAATAGAAGAGTTGACAATGTGGATAAACTGCAACACTATAAATAGGACATATTCACCCTTATCCACTAAAATTACTCCTAAAGTACAAAGTACCTTTCGTCAGTTCACTCTGATGATGGCTACTTGGTAGCCGAAAGGTACTTTAAGTACCTTAAGTACTTTAAGAGTAATTTTAGTGGATAAGGGTGAATATTTCTCATTTATAGTATGAATAAATACGATTGATTAATTTTAGAACACCTTTGTATAATATATTCGTAGACCGAAGGCAAAAAGTTACGATAATTGGTATTAGAAGTAGAACGAAACGGAATATTGTCATCGTTGTTTATGAGACACAAGAGCATGGTGATGCTTAACATTATTCATTTTGTTTTATAATGAAATAGTATGATATAAAATACATTGATATATCTGGTATAATACTACTTTCAGTAGCTGAGAGCGGACAATGTCGGTGAACAAACGAGTTGTTGGTAATATTGTCTTCGGAAAGATCATTAAATTCAAAAGAGGGTTTTTTGCCAGGCTTAATTAAGGGAGCAGCTAATGAACTGCTCAATCGATATAATCCCACTGCCGTTGCGAATCTGATACCGACAGAGTTAATTTATTCAATACTTAATTACACCACTCTTTTATAAAAGACTTGTGTCTTATTTTGATTATCGTAAATGTCGTTGTACAAAAAGGAATAATTTAAGCTAAGATACTTGAAAATATTACATGACAATCCAATGCACCCACATCAGGTAGGTATTTCAGATTTGAAACCCAATTAGATAATTCCCATCTCAATATTCACTTAAGGGTATCACTTGATAATAGTGGTATGTCCAAATTGTGCTAGGCGTGAATGATTTATTAATAATACTGCTGGCAAAGTTGAAAGAACAATAATTTAATCCGTTTGTAACATGCAAATCGTTTGGTAGATATGTATCGTTCCAAAGGTTTACGGTGGCATTCAGCAAAAGACCAAATGAATTCGATACGATCACAAATAATAACATTATTACAGTTGGGAATAGAAAACAGTAGAAAACGGTTTTCAGAAAACATGCGAAAAAAGAGAATAAGACCGACGACCACGCTATTGAAACAGACCAAGTATTTTTCACAAAGCAAATCGCATAATCATACGGGTTGAGTTATTAGATTGGTGGCCGATACCGTCCGACGCTAAAGTAATGTTGTTTATTTGCATTTTAAGGTTGTAACACACAGATGGATTCGTACAATGGTGACTATAAGACTTTTTCGAACAAATAATCTGTAATAAGTTCCGTATAAGGAAGCCACTAAAGTTGATCACCTTCTGCCTAAGAGAAATTTAACATTCAGGACAATATCCTTTTTGACATTCACCTACCGCCAAAAATGCCAAAAAGGATGCATACAATTTCAAGTACAATATTATACTCTTTTATAATACGTACAGATTTCAATAATTCACAATTTTTCCACCTAAAAAAATCCTCAAAAACACCAACAGATGGCGACAGAGAAAATGTCTTCTGCTGGAATGTCATCTATTTCGTACCGGAAAGTGCGGAAACCAGATAACAGTAGATATAAAATTTCCTACGTGGTGTAACATACAATAGCTTTGTTTTTCAATGAATAATCATAAAATGAAGAAGATCAAATATATGACATTATTGCAAACACTTATTTCCAGCATCTCGATGTGCTTATATTTAGATAAAGACGACATCTTATCAATTAAAAATGCTCAATCTGTTCCATCACATATTATATAGAAACAATCATTGTCGAGGGTACTGACTGAGATTTTCTTTGTTTTTGTTCAGACAATTCGCGTCTATGTAAAGTATGACATGGTCGATGAACGAATAGTGAAAAATTCGATAAATTAAAAGTGAATATTGTCGAAACAGTGAAAATCGAGAGACCCGAGTGTCGTGCCCTTGGGTTTTGTAAGGTACTTCATTCTGCGAAGATGTGGATAGAGGTTTCGTCCTTTTCTTCGCACTCTTCTTCTTCTACTAATCCGAGGTTCTTAAGGCGTCCTATCAGCCAGCACAGCCCTGTTAGGATTCCCGATAGTATTCTGATTTTACTTTTTCTTAGGTTGATGCAGTCCCTTAGATCTCTTCTGGTTATAGTTTCCCAGAAATATCTTTGCCTCAGTCTTTGTGATTCTATCTAGTGATGGTATATTTTATTGTCTACTTTCTCTTGAAATCTTCCCGTATTGTGGTGGCAGAACAGTATTTCTGGAAACTGAACCCCAGAAGGGTTTAGGTACCAAATATGGTGTCAGCACATATTTTTTCGAGTTCGTCTGCTTTTTCGTTACCCTCCACTGCGGTGTGTCCCGCAATCCATTGTTCTTGCTTAGTTCGTTTAGTTACTCCAAGCAATCTCAGACTGACTTGGAGCTGATTACGTGCGAGCTCTGCGCGTTGATGGCCGCTTGACTATCCGAGTTGATGACTATTTTTCTTGTCTACGCTACAGGAGTCTTCTTCCATATTGAACTGGACACATTTCCCTATAGCCCAAATGTCCGCTTGGAAAATGCTAGAGGATTTATCTAAGCTTTCAAATTTTTCTGTTTCAGTCCTATATACTCCTATTCCAGTTTCTTCTGTTGTTTTAGAGCCATCAGTGTACCATATAACGACATTTCTACTAAGTCTCGGGGTGATGAGTCAACTTATGCGAGTATTGAGGTTATGTTAAATATTCTCGAATTCAGTTGTCACTTATATATCGTTACATGTTCACAATCCTTTAGCTTCTTGTCTCCATTTGCATGTAATTCCCGTCTTGGCCAGTGTGCGACGCTAACGTCGTTTATAATTGTTTCATCTCCTCCCCCAACCGAGCAGTCTACGCGACAAACTGGTTGACCGGAAACTCAGTCGTTCTTTGTTCAACACGCAAAGCAAACTTTGATTAAACAATACCCTATACTTATTACAGACTAGTTATTTTTCAACGTACGCCTAAGCTTTTATGTTTGCGTACATGTAAATTCCAAAATTTTTTCAATGACGGTTAATCTTTTCATTTCCTTTGATATTCGAAGAGAAATTCCCTCATAATCAGTTTGACACGAGAGAGTTATTCAGCATCAGCTAGTAAATAATGCACCTACGATTCTGATTATGAAATTAGACATAACCCATCATTATACCAGTATATGTGAATAAATTATACAATAAAAAGTGGTTTTTCATGGGCGATGGCAAGAAACGTGATAGATAACGTTTCTTTCCCTTTTCCGTTCATAAAACAAGCTTTCGAATAAAAGTTTAGCAATGTCTCTGAGCAGAGCCTACTTTATGTTATGTTTGGACAACACGTGCTCTGTGACGTTTATACTGGATATATGGCGTCATATTTTACATTTTATGTCCCTTTTTAGCAAAAGATTCGTGAAATCGTGAGTTCCGACATTGTAAACTATGCTTTAAAACCCCGCCGGTCGAGAGAGACCATTATTTTGATTAGATTCATGTACCTAATTCTTCAAAATATATTTTTATACATTCTGAATGAAGTTGGATTGGCGTTAAGTAGTTGACAGTTAAGGTAAATATAATATAGTTTGGTCTCTGTGCTTCATAATTCATATATTTCGATGTTTTACATATTTTTAATTCTATATTATAATGACGATACGTATCATTCTTACAGGCATTGCAAGCACCAAAAATATTTTTTATGAATTTCTATGAATAAATGCAACATGAATGGGCTGTGGAACTTTTCAATTCTAAAATCAAATGTTATTTTATGGCAATCCAGTTTATTTTGTACGTATAACCATTATTACCGGTATTTATTTCCTAATAACCCGTGTATAGTATTTGATAATATCGCTAATTAATCGACGTCTTTATCAATACAGGAATCCTTGGCAAATTAGTAAAATGCCTACATCTAGTTGAATTCTGAATTTTGAAACTCTCTCATAGATTTTATCCAGATTAGATCATTAATTTCTATTGAAAACATATAATTTAGATATCTTATAATCAAATTGCTTTTGAGTTTGCATACAGATATATGAATATGCTATATTTAATTATTGAAGATCCTCCTGTTATGAGTTAGCAGTCCTAACCTGTCAATTTTATAAGTGTTATAATGGCAATTGTGAATTCCCAAGAATTTCATAATATGAAAAAAGGAAAAGATCTCAGTGGTTAATCAGTTATTTTTTATTTTCTACATAATAAGGTAATTAAAATAAACTATAAAAGAGATCACACTGTGGATATATTATAACACTATTGATAAGAAATAATAACTCTTATCCACTCAAAATACTATTGAAGTACTGAGGACTTTTTGGCTACCAAGTAACCATCTTCATAGTAAACTCAGCTTACATATTTTTTGTATCGATTCAAATCACGAACTATCAATAATATTGATTGTGATAGCACTTATGAATTGAATTTGAATTCTGTTCCAATATCATCAGGTAAACTTATTCAACAATCAAGATGTTCTCAATAATGTAGATTTCATCGAATGGATTTTACTAAAAGTCAAGTGAAAAACAAAGAAGCAGCTATAAGGATAACTTGATTAAATAATTAATGAAATTCTAGAAGTTGAGATAAGTTTTTAATTTACGGTTCCTCTTGGTGTTGTTAGATTTTCTTAGCAGTTTCTGGTAAGTAATAATCATCCGCAAACCAAGCTCCGAAGTACTATAAAACCTGAATTCGTGATTGTGTATTTTACAATTGGGGGTTGGTATGGGTAGCGCTGAATTGGCTTTTCTAATTTAGCCCTTCCAATAAAGGGTTATGCCTAGCAAGCGCGATATTGTCATCAACCCTCCTTGCCGCTTATTACTTGTTTTACGATATTTAATCCCGGTTTACAAGGACGTACTCATTGGAATGCTTTAATTAACTATATATCCTGTGATATATTTAAATATTTAGATGGGAATACCTTGACGTTTCGACGTTTAGTTTTGCAATGTTGTGCTAGGGAGTAGATCGTTTTAGTTACATTCTAAGTTCTATAATGCGAAAGTAGAGATTCCTTTATTCAAGTCTATATTCATTGGCATTGAAATGAATTAGGGGGTCTAGTATTATTGAATCAGTAGGTCGTGTGATTCACTAACTCAATTTCCAAACGATGATAGATACATTAGAAGCTCTATGTGATATTGGATGTATTGTGATCAATCGATCACTGACTTACCTCACTTTTGTAAGCAAAATAGGTTTCGGACACTTCTGCGGGTCAAATAATTGTAGGAACAGAAAATATATTGGAAATGATTCAGAACCTTCTGATGAAAGAACTTAAGATCGATCTACTGTTACATTGATATTTCATTCAAGAAGTTTACATAATGTATTTCACTATTCTATGTTTCATACTGACATCTACGATTACGTCACTTCAATCTTAATATTAAAATTTTGGACACTTGTGCACGTTAAATATATACGTGTGATTATTTATAGTCAGAAAAAAATGGTTGTCATTATGACTAAATATAATACTATAATTTCATTTGAAAAACCAAAAATGAATGTCTAAAATGCTACTGAAAATGTGTCTAAACAGCCCAAAAACAATAGAGTTCCTATTTTCACCACTTTAAGGCAAAATTCATACCACCAATAGGTGTCGAAAATAGTCTAGATCAATTTTTGGGCTGATTACAATACTTCCCTTAAACTATTTTTATTCTATACTTTGATAGCACGAGAGGAAAATCATAACGTTAGGAGACTATCATATGAGCTAGCGTTGGAGTGTTGGGAGAGGAAATAGGCATTCAAATTTTTCTTTGGAGGTTATAGGCATATGGAAAGACCTCACTAGACGAAGAGGTCCATAACTTCGCCGTTCGATGGAAAAATTAATTTTTGAAGGAAAAAGTTCGGTTGGTCTCGAGCTTGACAATGAAAGGGTGGCTAGCTTGAGCTCTTATGGTCCGCCTTCCTAGAATTTTTCCTGGTGGAATAACATACGATATTTCTGACCATGAAAATATCTATAGAAAATGAAGAGATCGCCCACCTTCCTTTGATGTTCCAGAGAGGCCAATGAAGTCGTAAGAGTGTGACATGATCAATCAGAGGAATAGCTCTCTTCTGGATAGAGTCCAAGAGCTTCAGCGTATGTTCGGAATCCGAACTTCAAACATGTAAACAGTACTCCAGGCCAGGTCGAATCTGTGCTCCGTAGATTATGAGGAGCTGCTGAGATGTAAAGAAAACAAAGTTATTATGAAGCGGTTTTCACAATATACCTCACATGATCATCCTATGAGAGGGTGCTGTTGGTGGTAATCCCGAGCACGGATATGGAAGACTTCATAGGAATAGTTGTACCTGACATCATCATATTAGGGATTGTGGTATTCGCCTCCCTGGAGAAGATACAAGCTTGTGTTCTGGTTTCATTAAGCTCTACTAGATTATCAGATCCCACTTCAAAATCGTTGCCAGATTTCCATTAATTGCTACAACTTATCTCTGCCTATATGCTACATATGCGTTGAATGTCTATATACTATGTTAGGGAGAGAAGTAAGAAGTATCAAAACGTAATCATACGTATTTGAATTACGTAATTAACGATCGAATTGAAGATTATTATATTTGAAAACAATAAAATTAATATGACCCAATTATAGATATTTTCGTTCGTTTTAGGAAAATCGATAGGTTAGCATGAATTTCCATTCAACCTTACTAAAATGCTGGCGACCGTGATACCGTGAATGTTTTCTTAAAAATGTTGGATTTCATTGAACAATTCGACTGAAACAAATCCTGTGATACGACAAAACAGGTCACATTCGCCAACGTCCGGTACTCAACAGATTGAAGCAACACTCACTTCATTCTTGTATCGTGACAACTCATACCGATATGGTTCGCGTATTTCAAAAGAGACCTAACTGAAACAATACTGTCTAATCGCAGGAGAAATTTAAAAATGGCGTAAAAATGTATTTAAATGTTGGAACGACTTTTCGAATTTAAAATCTACATTTGAACACATCCTGAGACTGTAATCTATGTAACTTATTATAGTATTTGGTTTGAATGGCATGTTATGTGATTCGACAACAGTTCAAGTGCTTGTTTTCATGAATGCATGGAACAGTTATGCCAACGGTTATGTAGAACTGAAACCGCTAATTCGCAACGAGGGGTAGGTCTGTTATGAAACTGTGGTTAATCTGACATAATCATCCCCTATGTATGCGTGCTTCAATTGTCGTTCAAAATACCTGGAGATAATTATACCATAGACTATATCTTTGGTCAAATACGCTATCTCAGACAGTAGTTGTAGCTATTGCATTGTGAAAAGTAGCCACTCAAAGAACTTATAAGAGCAATACATGGCGAAATTACACCTAATCAACAATTTGATTCAAACCGATCATTATTCTTGAAATTAGATCCGTGACATTTCCGATGTGAAGAAGGTACCTAGGTGGATGAGGAAGTTTAGTGTAACTGAGCCTCAAATTAACTTTTCTCTTAACTTATATTATTGTACCAACAATTTAACTCCATAGCATTTTTATCGTTCGAAGAATCCTCACTTTCTCAGTTCATCCTGCATTTCTTCATACTCAATTACATTCAAATCGGATACAAATGGTGATCTTTTCCTTCCAGAAATCATTCAATTCATGAACCATGACTAGTGTAACAAGAAGATCTACCTGTGTTGTAATGTAGTTATTCAGAAGTAAGGATTGGGTGAGTAGAGATTTATCTTTTCAACTTGTTCCCTTTCTAGAACCCCAACCCCACACACACACACACACACACACACACACACACACACACACACACACACACACACACACACACACACACACACACACACACACACACACACACACACACACACACACACACACACACACACACACACACACACACACACACACACACACACACACACACACACACACACACACACACACACACACACACACACACACACACACACACACACACACACACACACACACACACACACACACACACACACACACACACACACACACACACACACACACACACACACACACACACACACACACACACACACACACACACACACACACACACACACACACACACACACACACACACACACACACACACACACACACACACACACACACACACACACACACACACACACACACACACACACACACACACACACACACACACACACACACACACACACACACACACACACACACACACACACACACACACACACACACACACACACACACACACACACACACACACACACACACACACACACACACACACACACACACACACACACACACACACACACACACACACACACACACACACACACACACACACACACACACACACACACACACACACACACACACACACACACACACACACACACACACACACACACACACACACACACACACACACACACACACACACACACACACACACACACACACACACACACACACACACACACACACACACACACACACACACACACACACACACACACACACACACACACACACACACACACACACACACACACACACACACACACACACACACACACACACACACACACACACACACACACACACACACACACACACACACACACACACACACACACACACACACACACACACACACACACACACACACACACACACACACACACACACACACACACACACACACACACACACACACACACACACACACACACACACACACACACACACACACACACACACACACACACACACACACACACACACACACACACACACACACACACACACACACACACACACACACACACACACACACACACACACACACACACACACACACACACACACACACACACACACACACACACACACACACACACACACACACACACACACACACACACACACACACACACACACACACACACACACACACACACACACACACACACACACACACACACACACACACACACACACACACACACACACACACACACACACACACACACACACACACACACACACACACACACACACACACACACACACACACACACACACACACACACACACACACACACACACACACACACACACACACACACACACACACACACACACACACACACACACACACACACACACACACACACACACACACACACACACACACACACACACACACACACACACACACACACACACACACACACACACACACACACACACACACACACACACACACACACACACACACACACACACACACACACACACACACACACACACACACACACACACACACACACACACACACACACACACACACACACACACACACACACACACACACACACACACACACACACACACACACACACACACACACACACACACACACACACACACACACACACACACACACACACACACACACACACACACACACACACACACACACACACACACACACACACACACACACACACACACACACACACACACACACACACACACACACACACACACACACACACACACACACACACACACACACACACACACACACTCTCACACACACACCGAGCACCCCGGAGAATAAGCGTTACAGAATTCCTTGAGTACAAAGTGTATACTTTGTTAGGAAATTTCAGCTTCCTCTTGAACTCTAGTGGCTACGTAAGTTGCTAATAACGAACAACTAATTAATTAATTAATTAAAATTTGGTAAACAAAGTATCCTGTTGTCAGGTATTATTACAACGAGAATTATTCGGAAACTTTACTTTATGAACAAAACAAGTGAAAACGTCTTTATAGTTTTCCCTCGAGATTAATTTCATAAAATCATTAATCAAATATTTCCAAGAAAAGTTTGATATTTATTCCACTTAAGTATTTATTCGTCAGATTAATTGAGATGTTACCAAACACTTTTCAACTTACATTAGATAATAAACTATAAAATAGTTTACACTGTGGAAATACTATAACACTATAAATAAGAAAAAAAATCCACTAAAAATACTGTTGAAATACTTAGGACCTTACAACCACTAAGTAGCCATATTCAGAGAAATCAAAATGTGCCTGTTGAAATACTATTTGAGATTAAAAATCCAAGCAAGAAGTTTTTTCGCTTATACATTTCCATCCATTCTAAATCTCCTAAATATTTGTCCGTACTGTGTTTTGAACATTCTTGACTAATGTGACCTGTATTAACGCGGATCGACAAAATCGAATGCTATGTGGGTCAAACTAGAAAGAACATTTTATCTCGGTTTAAAATACATGTTTCCCATATAAAGAAAAATATTGATGGAAAAATTAGCGTTAATCGAACAGATTTTGAATACTTTTTCTGATGGTGCCTGTGAGATCACAACGTATGTAAAAACGAAAATATAATAGATATAAGTATTAATGAGATCTATTTTCTAAGAACTTAAATATAATAAAAAATCTATTTATGTAATTCTGATTATACATCCTATCCCTTGGTAAGTTTTGAAGAATTATAATTGTAAAACGATCAATTAATCGATTCGGAATTAGGATAGATGTGAAAGATTAACTTTTTATAATTAAATTAAGGATGTGGTTTTAAATTTGTATGTTCAAAGAAAATCATCATATTTATGCTGGTATATTTTGTCTTCCAATGTTGATTTAAACTATTTTGGATACCTTTTGCGATCAAAATAACGTCATCGGGAGTTGCAACAACATAAGATTCTGGAATATGAAGCTATATTATAATAGTATAATAATAAATTCTTCATCTGACGGTGTACTTTCTTCTCAAATCATATTTAAATCCTATTGTTCTAGTTTAGAATTATGCTTAACTCGATTCCTTTTTCATGTGTAATTTGTAAAATATGTAATTACAATAATATATTCTTATTCATTGAAAAAAAACTTGTTCCGTTAACTAATAAACGCATTTGAGAAAAATCCATCCATTGCAAATCATTGCATTTGCAACAAGGTAAAGCGAGCTTGAAGTGAAAGAAATAACTCTGTTGGGCTCTAAAAGCAATTAGATTCCATTAAATTGTTTAGTAATTATTGTGAAAGAGCTAAAAATGTTTCAATTTCCATTCTAATTGCATTTGAATACAAATTCAGCAGGGTTTTATGCGATTGTTCCAGTCCTTAGTTCGTTGTTTCGATAAAGCGAATTTCTAATTTAAGCCCGTCTATGACAATTGCCAAGTTTAATCTGAAAATCAGTGCGCCCCAAGTTAACTCTTTAGCGAGAAGGAAAATTTGCACAGGATACTTTATTTCATTAAGGCAAACTTTGTTGCGCAAATTAGTTGAATTTTCCTTTATTTTCCCAAAACAAAATGCTATTTTACATAATTCTCAATACGTTCTATGGAGTTAATGAACCTCGAATTACTGAAAGAGTATAAACTTCAGTTATGCGCATGAACAGACACTTTCAATTAGACTAGACTAGACTATCACAAACACCTATTGATTTTTTTCAACTTTGACCATACTAGAGGAAAACCTATAATGTTCGAAGAACATTTTGACCCAGTGGTGGAACGTTGGGACAAGGGATAGACAATAAATTTTTTCTTCAAAGTTTGGAGCTTATAGGCAAAGAGTGCCACAACTTTGATGTTGGTTAGAAAAATAAAGTCTGTTAGGGAGAAGTTCAGCAGGACTCATGCTTGACAATGAAGGAGGAACCAGCTTGAGTTGGTCTAGTCTGCCTACCTGAAATCTCTGATGTTGTTCTGCAGGAGTCAATGAATTCGTAAGTGTGACATCATCAATCGGACGAATAGCTCTCTTCTGATTAGAATTCAAGAGCTTCAATGTATATTTGGCAGCTGAACTCCAAACATTTGAGCAGTAGTTCAGGACAGGTCGAATATGTGCTTTGTAGATTATGATGAGATACTGGGATGTAGAGGAGCTCTTACACTCGGTTAACGCTTAGGTTAGTTCAATTTGTCGGAAGGACTATATAATCAATAGGATATGGTCAAACTTTCAAAACTGTAACTTGCAAGTGTGACTATGAGATTACATCAGATACGGAATTTTGAAAAAGAAAGATAGAAAGAATATTAAAATATCGATCAGAGAACATTTAATCATTAACAATTACTCTTTGGCTTCAACTCATTTTCACAATAATTAATGTTGCGTGAGATTTAGAATCTTACACTGACTTATTTTTGAAACATCATACTGGATTTAATTTCAATTTTTGAATTAGCTTAATGTACCGTTGTTAACAGATTTGCCTCTAATGTTTTTCAATTCTCTATGTCACCACTTGAATAATGAAAATTTCAAATTACGGTTAGAGGAAGAGAATTTCAGTGAGGTTCAGAGTGTTTGTTTCTGTGTAAGATATTCCACATGCGCCAATCAAAATAGAGATTGAAGAAATGCGGTGGAACAAAAGCTTTCTTAATGAGTTTTGATACACCACAGCTTATTCATATCATATTTCTCACTTATAATTCCTTTGTGGAGCGATCTGAATCTTTTAATACCGGAATCTTAACTACCACGGTGTGACATCTCAGACAAAGGAGCGGGTATAATTTCAAAAGATATCTTTCCGTCTTTGTTTTCCTGCAAATGCAACCGAATGTTTGTCTTCCTTCTACAGGCACAGTCAGAAAGCTTGTTAAGAATGCGTCACTATACTCTTGTGTTAATTAAGAGAAGGAGTTAATTATGCTTAACAAGTTATTTCGTAAAATTTCCTTCTCTTCCTCTTTGTAGATTGTTATTTCTAATGACGTTGCGTCGACAGTGGCGATTTCATTCCGACTAGCTTATTCCTTCAAACGTAACCTTATAAACTGGTGTTCAGAACAATTTATTTTGTTTTTTTTTTCATTGAGCATCAGTAGTAAGATCTAAATTTTGTCTCTTCCTAATTCAGCAAATCCTTTCGGTGAGTAATGTAATACATTCATGCAGCAAAATTGCGATAATTATTACAGATTTATTAAATACAAAAAATTTAATTTTTAATTTTTATTAGTAAAAATTCGATTCATTCTTACTACATCGCTACAAGAAAATGAATCCCTTGAATAATATCTGAAACTGTCAAGCAAGGTAAGAAAAAGATTCTATTCAACAATTTTTTAACGCCTCTTTGCTATCATTCAGCATGGTCCAAAAGTAATGGTACCCATAGATTTATGACCCCAAAATATTGTTATTCCGCCAAACTTCAATGAGTATCCTACAAATAAAGGTAGCCATAGGAAATTCAGTGATTTTCCAGAAAACATTTGTTCCTCTTTCATGTTCGAGAAAAAAGATATAATTCTCAAATGTCACTCCACTTAATCGTTTTAAAGATATTGGCTGACAAAGTTTTCGGTCAAATCTCTAAAAACCGTCAGTGTAATGTCGTTGTAGGTTCAGTAGGCCGTGGGGACAATGAAATATGCCCTACATTTTCTCTTTGTCAACTGACCTATGTTATCGGCGCTAATTATGTAATTTTTAAATTTGTAAAACAAGTTCCATAATCAAATGAGGATTTTTTATTTCCCGCATATTTCGAAAATTCAACAATTCTCGTCTAGTGTACGTGGCCTCATCAGCATTTTACCGAGCGCAAATGAAATGAGCTAGTTCCAAGCTCACCGGAAGACATATCGATAGGAGATTCTGGACAGGCGTAAAGCAGTAGAGTGTATCTTTTCTTGATGAAAAATCTTAGTAGTTGATGACCCGCTCATCCCAGTATCTTCAGACGTACGTCTCTTTTTTCTACTCTTATTATCTGCTACAGGAACCAACATTTTTCTTCTTGGCTCATAGCTATTGTTTTTGGATGACCCACATTGTTTTCTTTGAGACAAACTAGTCTCGCCCCAATTATTAATGTAAGTTCTCAAAAAAGTTGACATCTGGTTGCTTTCTGTTGAGGTATGTTTGTTGGTAGTGATAGTGAGCTCTTCTGCCATCAAAATCTAAAGCACCTTTGAATCCACGACCTAATGACTGACCCTATTACGAAAATATTACACTAATTTATTTGGGTTTGGAGAGATTTCAACGAGAAATTTTAAAATCAATATGTTCAAAGCTGTTGGGCTTAGCGACATTTAAATATTTGTACTTTTTTTCCTCAGAGTGATAGAGGTACAAATGTTGAAAAAAAATCCGCTGTATAGCGCAAAAAAGGTACGGCCTATCAAAAACCTACATTTTCTGCTAAATCGCTATAGTTTGATGTAACAAATCCGTAACTCTAGTCTCTACTAGTCTGTATATGTTTTTCACCGGCTGACTGTTGTACTCCTCGGGTTTAACCTAGGTTGCCCGAACAATATTTTTTTCTTACGATATAATGCTTCACATTCTGATAATACGTGTACCTGTTTTAGTCTTTTTCTGCATAGCCTGCAGGAAAGGTCTCCATCATACAGCCAAATTTAGGGTTACTCTATTTGTCATTATGTTTGCACCACTCTGTAATATTCAACCTTTAGATGTGTTGGATCAGCTGTGATAGAGAATTAAACTTATCTTACAATACTTTTAACCACATTCCATATCATATCAGAGAATTGATCGATCGGCGGATAAAATATTAAACTAAGCACTATGATGAGCGAAGATCAAGTGACGTATCTAACGATCGGAAGTCCGAATAAATATTATAAAGTATATATGGATTCAGGTTATTTAAGCTTGTTAGGGATAATATTACATTACAGCGGGAATCTTCAGTGCATCACGTGACAATTTTCAGTAACCGTGAGATATTATCGTTGCAAAGCTTTCTACATCCCAGTCGTACTATAATAATATAAACCGTTGTTAATTAGTATTCGACAAATTTACGATATCTGATTGTGAAATATAATACTGTTCCGTCTGCTGGATCAACGATGTATATTTTGTGACAATTTAATACCAGATTTTAGTAACAAGCAGATTATGAAAGTGACACTGTTGGATTGAATTGTGATGCATGTACTTGAAATTCACTTAATTAATTTGCTGGGTTCGTTTTGAAACATTTAGAATAGATGAAAACTTTCAAGCCAGATCCTCAAGAATTATAAGTTGAAAATAATGAAATTAAGAAAATTTGTTTCGATTGATCACAAAGTATTATTGAGGTTTCTATCATTTCGCACCTTTCCTGATAGTGGAATAAAGTAAACCAAAACAACGAAATCCACGAATAACGTTTGGAATCATTCAAGTTTTGGATGAGTTCTTCGCCCCAACTGAAAGCATTTACCAATGGGAAAACATTACCCGCCAAAATAATTAAGTTTCATTAGGTGAATGTTAAGTTACTGATATAAGTGTGTTTTTTTGAGACATTCCGGATACATTCTGAATCAAGTTCTGTGTGAAGTATCTATTTCTAAAATTCAGTTCATCCACGAATTATTAAGTAGTTTGGAGTGTAAATATTGAAACACAGCATTCCTGAAAGACGTACAGAATTGAATTGAATTGATTACCTGTACCAAATCATGTTGAAACTAGTATTCATTCATCGTTTAGTTCCTGAGGAATGTTCCCAATTTTTTCCATGTCATTTTACTTTCAGCATGAAATTCTCGAGTATGTCAGTCATTTAGAATATACATTACGGTCCTATTGATTTAACGATTTAGAGGATTATGTTGAAGATTTGCGTAGATAACAAGAACATAAATTATAACTGGGAACCACACTTGTAATATAGTTAACACTGGATAACAACTAATAAGGGCTCAGTATGTATCAAAATGTAGCCCGTCGCCGGGTCTATGTTGCCATAAACAGAGATACCGGAATCTGTGGCTCTGGATAAATCACCGGACTCTCCGGTCATTAGTTCCAGCCGCACACATTATCTAGTTACCTCTCCGGAACAAGTCACTGTCGTTTGTATCATCCCTTTGCTTCCCCACCACCAGCCGCGGCCTTATACATAGGGCATGTTCTGTTCTGTTCGGGGTCATTCTCTTCCATCAATGTCTGATTTAGAAATGGTGTTACCTCTACACCTCAAAATCCTCAGCAAAATATTCAACTGTATACCGTCAACTACTAGATGAGTAGGAATCTGTAATCCCAATGTTGACTATTAGTACATATGTGAATCCTTAGATTACAAATATATCATGATATACAGTGTCCCTTATTTTAATACCTTGAGTTCGTATCTCCCTGAATCTAAATTAATGGGCTTCACTTTACACACATCAAACTAAGAATTCACATGTTCTTATGTGTGGTCATGTGTGTAAGTATTAAGTTTGAAATATGTTTCTGAATAACTCTTTTGGAGGCGATAGCTAAAATCAATATGTACTTTGAAACAACAGTGACTATTGTTACTTCGCGATAAGTTATTTTCTAAGAATTCACAGTATCTAGATACTATTTGGAAAATAATGTTCATTTTGATGACAATCAAAAATTTGGATGAATTCCGAACTTCATCCATACTGTTAGTTCTGGTTGATTTAGATTATGCAAACGGTAGGTTTTGATTTGATTTTTGTATAAACACCTTATCGAAGTTTCCATGTATTTTATAGACGGTTGGAGACATTCAACGAGTGTATTGAAAATAATATTACTCAACACTTGTTAATAAGGCAAGGGTGTAAGTGGTTGAAAGTAGGCTTTGGGTTCGTTATTACGAAAATCCAATTAGAATGTGGAGAGCGTCTGAGGGAATTGCTTTGACGTTAAATAATTAACTGAAAGAGAAAAATCGGCGATTATATTTGATCCGCCGGGGTACATAGATGGGAGGGCACAAATTGCCAATCTTGTTAGGAGCTGTTAATTGCGGGCTTACAGGTCTATTCGTATGCAATGCGGGCGTTCCATCTCCTCAGACCACTCGCTCTTCTCGTTCTCGACTGTGTATGCGTGTGTGTGTTGTCTAATAACGTCAGATTACGTTTCCAATAATACTCCACGACACATGAATATAGATCAATCAACCACTCATAGATATTATACAGGTAATATTGCACTTAAAATAAACTGACATGAGCTGTGGGTCCCTTGAAACAAACAGAATACATTTGAATAAACTAATTCTGCATTTAGATTTGAACTAATTTTCATTCATGGTACTTCCTACCTTTCGATTTTGATATATCGAACCTTCAAATGTCATTAGCTATAACATACCTGTAAGGTCTGGAAATATTTTAGTTTCTACAAGAAGATGTTGTTTTTCTAAAATACTTGTCCATGAATCGAACGGAAGACTTTGCGCTGCGGTATTACCTACTGAACCATAGTAAATAAGATTGTACTATATATTAAAGTATGGTCACTCCTATTGATCAAATATGCCGGAAACATTTTGTTTCGCAACAGCATTTTGCTTAATATGTATTTCGGAAGAGTGGCAGGGGGCATACTCGTTCAAAGTAATAGGTCATACGACATTCGTTCTCTATTACTACAAAAATGAATAACTATAATGGAAACACTGTATCCGCCAATCTGAAAGATCGTAGAGAGAAGTTTCACGTGTTGGTGGAAGGCATTGTAAGTCGAGGTAATTACGAAGAGTGGTACAGGTGTATCTGAGAGCGATAGCTTTGTTTGGTTGAAATTACAGCAGCGGGACTAGTTTACATCAAGCAATTTCTGTTATGTCGTTCATATATTGATATCGAAAACGTTGTTATCAAATTATGTTTATGAGCCAAATTTTCAACGCGACATCTCCATAACCGTTGCAGGCACACTAAATATCTTATAAATGTTTCTCTTCAATTCAATTAGAGCTTTTATTGCTTTTGTTATGATAATGTATTCTGTAATTATGTTGATGTTCCCAATGTCCCTCTAGATTCGACAATCAAAATTTCCTCCCAAATGTTTCCTTGACAATACTTGCTCTAGATTAAATAGGTATATACAGACTGACTGGGCTGCTGAATACCTTTTAAAATGTAACTGATTGTAACTGTTATGACAAATGTTGTTTCTTCACTTTTTACTTGATTTTCAGCTTAACTATATAATAGGGTATTTATTCGGCGCCAATGAAGTCTCCATTAGAGTTGCGGTTCATCCAATAATATGATAAAAGTATAAATTGAAAGATTATTTCTATAACATACACTAATTCTATGCTCAAAAACATAAGATAATGGTTCAATGTTAATGTCAATATCTTCGAATGGTATTGTTGTTGTACTTTTTTTTACTGTCGTATTCCAAATGGATACAACAGAAATTAATTTAGGTATATGTGATGATTAATGATTAATGATAGTTACATTATGTGATTGACATTCTGCAGTTTGGTGTATGCGCCAGGCGACTGTCAAATGATTTCTAGTTCATTGAATTGAGATACTAAATGTTTGAAGAGTTGAAAGTAAGTAAGGATTTGACTGAAATTTGAAGTTACGAATTGTAATTCAAACTGTGTCCTAAGATGTGTAATACAGACAAATCCCATCGCATGGCTATTTCATTCGAAGGAAACTTTTAGATGACTAAGTCGAGAAACCATAAGCCGATTGTGTTTTGGAAGCATATAACTACATACAAAAGACCTAAAAACATTTTTGACTGGTTGAATAAACATCAACTTGAAGTATAATGATAACAATAGCTTGTAGCGAGGGAAGCCAGAAATGAGATAAAACACATCCGTCAAAAGTTTGACGAACAAAAACAATTGTATTTTGATAGTTATAAAAACTCCCTCACCAATATAATAGTCTATTATGTTGACTGGTCAACAGAGAGGGATTGAATACGAGGTTATATCAATCAATCTTCACCAAACAGATAATTTTAATTTATAGGAATCTGATTCATCTTGTAGTATCCACAATGTGAACTCTTTTATCGTTTATTTCTACATACTACTTATTATTGACGTAGTACAAGTGTGAGTTATGGAAAAGTATATTTCTGAAGCCTCAGGCATTTACAGTAGGATATATACATTTGACTCATGTTTTCTTTTCTCATTTTTCAATTGACTGATACATTGATGGAGAAAATAATGTTAGCATTTGAGAAAACTTTCAAGCATTCATTTTCTGTGAACAACCAGCAACTTTAGTTGTTTTTGTAATTTGAATTCTGGAATCTATGATTTTATAATATTTTATATCAAGGCTCAACGTTCAAATAAAGAAATTCTTTTGCAACTGGGTTCATCTAAATTATGAGCAATTTCTAATATATAGGTATACATTTGGGAAAAATATTTGATGAGTATTTAAGAATTGATAGAAACGTTTCATATACTGAGATTTCGAAAATCCATAGTGGAAAAAAGTGTTGAAATATTACTAGTTTTCTTACTCTCCAAGTAAGAAAATATATAGTTTAATTCTAACGCAAAAAAAAACAAAACACTGTATGTTAAATTATAATTTTTAGGTTATACTATCAACCATTTTCCATTTGAATTTTAACTAATCTAAAGCACTTTTTAGCTGCAATGTAGGCGAAATATGTTTCAGATGAGTTAAATTTAAATGGAAAAAGTGTAAACTATTCCATAGTATATAGTATTATTTCGTATGTTTAAAATTTAAATGAAATACAGTACATTGTGAAATGGAAAATAATAGTTTGATGAGTCCCCGTATTATTTCAACTAATACCTACTTTGCAAGAGACACTGGAAGATCACTCGTCCTCTGAGAATAAAATCACGAGTCGCTTCCGGATGAACAAACTTAGTTTCCGGTCAGAGCGGGATGTTTTTACAAGCTGAGCTGTCTACATAAAAAGCTGACATTGTTGTTGAACTAATTCTCTTTCACAATTATCTGCCCTTACAGCTCTATCAAAGTGCTAGTATAGTAGAAGATGGAGAGGGTGAGATGAAATGCGAGTTTGATGTCTTTATGACCGCATCGTGCTTCCTCCGCTGTCTCTAGCAATCGCGACCGATTTATAACAATATAAACAAGATTTACCATTTCAGAATTAACTATTAGTCCTATGATATATAGTAGATGGATAGATTTAGTCCTCAAATAATCTAACACATACGAAAAAATTGCACGAGCAGAGAAAAATATTGCGAAATCATTATTAAGAACATAAATTCGAACATTGCTATATTAGTCAGAAAAAAGCTGAATATGTTTTCAAGTAACCGGTTTATTATACGTGATATTTATGAATGGGACCATGAAGTAACGAGACAATACTTATTCCTTCTTGTTCATTTATTTAATTGATAATACCTATAAGCTGAGAATTACAAATGAAATCTACAGACAACTCTAGGAAATAAGTTATTTCATTCAATCGGCCGATCCACCGGCGCTACATAAAAATTTTATCAAAAAGATTGCGCTGGGCCGCAGTTATGAGTCCTAACCACATTTAGACTTTTAGTCGTCCCATTTTGTACATCTTCATGTCTTTGAGTCTACTCTCAAAAGGAACTGTTGTATATTGGGGATTTGAATCGTCTTCCAAACATTTGTCTTATTGTTAACTCTTAATAGAGTGAATCAGTGCATTATTATTCATCGAATTGAGAAATAATATTAACCTAACTGTAGATTAAGATCATATCTTGAAATGAGAGTGTACAGTTGAATATCAAAATTGATGAATATGTTGAAACTCGTCTTGGAGAGAAAACACCATAAAAGGCCAACAGGCATGCGATTATCATTATCTCGGAGATAATCCTCGGCGGCGTCGTGTTTACAGCCACGCGCGTACAAAACAAGCACACAAAACAACTGTTGTGTGAGTCCTGGATACAGAGGAACAGGTCCTTGTTTTATCAGGATAAGGAGTGGTTGCGGTCCGCCGAATATAAACAGGCAATTGTCTGAAATGAAGCAATCAGTGGCTCAGTCGGCGATAAGAGCGCCACGTAACGACCGCCAGGGGAAACATTAACAGACTCCTCGTCAGATTACTTGCACATCTCGCTGCCTCGGTTCTAACTCCCCGCTTACCCCCTATGTCAAATAGAACTAAGACATATAACGCCTTTAAGGAATCAGATATTGCCGATTCAAATTAGTCGTCAATGATGGCGTAGCCACGCTCGTAGGACCAGGAAAAAGAAAGAGAGTCTAAGAAAATTAGAGAGAGAGAGAGAGCATTGTAAAATATCAGATAAGAACAACAGCTATACATACAAAAGATTTTCCTTTCGCTGGTCTAGCGAATAAAAGTTCGTCCATATATCAATATTGAGAGAGTTTTTAAATTCAGTACATATAAACATCTCAGATATGTTTATTAGTTTTTGTTAATAAAAGCAGTATCAGTATGGCTTATGAAAAGATCAAATTAGTGATAGATAAAATATTTGGCAACATTTGATCTTTATAGATGATACAAATACTGGCCATTGGGTGGCTTCACTGAGTCGAACCATAGAATTAGCTAACCTTGAAAAAATGGAGAGTCATAGAGCCATAGACAAACTCAATTAGATTCGATTGTCAAATTATCTCAGTTTTCAACAATCATGTTGGAACGGGCTCTTATACCGCCTTGACAAGTGCTGTGGTGATAAATCGAAAATATTATATTATGCATTTTTAAGTTTCACTTCTTAAATTAAACGTGACTCATGGTATTTCTGAATCGACAAAAACGTAATATTATAAGGAATACCTGCTGCATTATTCAAAGGTAGGCTCCTTCCGGGATCTGTATGACCCTAGGATTCATAATAATTGTAGCTGTACTCTTTCTTTAATCTTTGTTATATTCTAAATATGAAAGCTATTTAATTCAGAAACTATAATTATCCCCTCCTAATATGCTTCTTAGACGTAATTATATGTTTGTTACAGCTCTACTGTCCTACACTACGCTAGTTAATTGCTACATGCTGAATTAATTGCTTGTGTAGCACGATAGTTTAAGAAATATGTCACATTTTCTTCAGCAACCTTAAAATATATTAATTGAGTAGGAAAGAACTGAATATAACTACAATATATTCGTTAGCAAATTTAATTGTTAAATTGGGAACTATGCACCGTTTGAAGAAATGTAGAACTCTCAATTTTTTCTGACTTTGAAGTAACTATGCGTTTCTATATACATTGAATTCTGCAATTTGTATTTTTTTTGTAGAGCTCTTAAAGTAATCACTCACAAGTCAAACTAGAAGAAGTAACTCTAAATTTAATTATGGTTATAGCGTCTAATCCACAAATCTCCATGGAACGTTGCAATAATCCTCAACGTTTATATAAACAATCCTTACCGAAGGATAAATGAGAAATTCAGTTGTACGGTTGTGGGATGGGTTGGTTGCATAGTGAGTGGAACGAGTGACAGGAGTGTAATTAAGTACATCATTAATAAAGATTAGCAATGCAGCGGGGCCCCCGTACTGATCAAATACGGGCCAGTGGACGTCGCCACCGGTGACGACGACTCCGCCAGACGCGCCGCCCAGCCTGGCTTGTAATTAGCAGCATTTGCCTCCCGTTTAGACATAGCTGTCCTCAACTTTGACAAGTCTTGTGTATATGCGTTTGTAAAATATTCACTCCAATAAACTATAATTAATTCATTAATATTAGACAGAATATCAATTTTCGTCTCGGTATTAGAGTGGAAAAGAAATCTGGAACACCTAAGAAATATTACGAAATATTTTTTTTCTCCCAAAATTGCTCAAACGAACAAACCATATTCAATATATTCATTCATTCATTCTACTATTGCAAGTGTTTCCAATCATAGTCTAGGAGCTAGAGCGATATGGTGGGCCAGAATGAATACACCTTGGCACTACTGAATATTGGTGGAAAAAGGTTTAATGTACAATAGTTCTCACAGGCCAAATCGTGTATTGTCAGGCGTTTCCAAGCTACAGCCACCTCAAATTTTGGACTTTTTTAAAACGTGTGAATTGCGACAAAATACCTTAGCACCGTGTCCAATACGTTAATTTGGTGTCAAAGGATAACCAACATGAGTACCAATGTTTTTCCCCAATAGATATAACTCCTCCTTCAACCACGAAAACCTTCCACACAGAATATCAGTAATTTTGATATTTAACCGCTGATTTTATTTGAGGAAAGATTTTGATGTAGAGTGAGGGGTTGTATTGAGAAAAAAGCATTGGCACTCATACTAGATATTCTTTGACACCAAATTAACGTATTGGACACGGTGCTAAGGTATTTTGTCGCAATGCACCCGTTTTAGTCGTGAAGTGGTGAAAAAGTCTATTTTTGATCCAAATAATAGCCAATTATTGGAAATGTCCCGATGAAAAATCTTGACATGTATTTTTTCTACAACTAGCAATAATAACAAACATTTTCTACTAGGTTAGAAAATGTGCTAATTAACTGGCCAGCTCCAAGAAATTGCCTCGATAAAAAACTTTGGCACTAGGTGCAAATGTATAAGAATTATATACTTTTCCATATACGACAACTCCGAAAAAGGGTTCGTGCAATAAAAAATTCCAAAATTTGAAGTAGCTGTATCTTGGAAACGCCTGACAATACACGATTCGTCCTGTAAGAACTATTGTACATTGAACCGTTCTCCACTAATATACAGGTAGTGCCAAGATATATTCAGTCAGGCTCATCATGTCGCTCTAGCTCTTAGAGTATCATGTAGATGTAGATATTAAAAAGCCATATGAAATTAATATTTAGGAAATAATTTTCACGATAATTTTAATTGAAACACCACTGTTTACTTCTGGAAATTACCGGTTTCATTAGAGTTTAACAAAAACTTATTATTTCTTATTTTAAAACGTAGTTTGTAGGTAAATGCTAGCGTACGTAATCTAAAGTCCGTGTTTAATGTAATGAATATATGCAAATGAATCGCTTGTTATAAAACCATATATCACGCACACGTCCATGCATCATTCCCTACATTAATACAAAACTAAAGTCCATATTTTATCAAAACGATTTATCTAGAATGCATTTAGAGCGAACTCCAAGTAGTATGAGGGCAGAAGTGAGCACACAGGGCCGTTATAATAGGGGTAAACCGCGTTGTTATGCGCTGATTTCACGCCGCTATCTGATATTACTCCCACCCTAAGCTGCTTTACTGTTTCAATTTCGCACGGCCATCGGTAATATTGTCGGAATATCGCCACGACATCACAATACTTTCTACATCTTGAAATAGATTTCTGAAACGTTTTATACATTTAATTTATATGCCTGTTTCTTTTCTTTAGAATACATCCTTGTAGAATGCAAAATATTGATTCGATCTTTTGGAATATAAGAAAAAATTCTCATTTCTTATTTCCCTATTCATTACACTTTTAAATAGTTCTCTAATCGTTTAGTAGCCTTACCAGTGGTAAATGTAGCTACACATCTCACTTTGCAATTTGCAATTCAGAACTGCATTCGTGCCGTACTGAATGTAAACTTTATCTAGGATTATCACACTCGAACCATTTTTATCATAAAACATAATATATAAAGTGGGGTCTTGAGTAAGTAATATAACACTTTTTTTGAAAGTTTGCTAGAGTAAAATAAAATCTTCATGAAATAACAAAGGACTTAACGGGTTAACTATGAACTACATGTCTTATCAATATTTCTCATATGTTCGTTGAGTTTACAATGCCACATCATGAATCCTGTTATGATTCTGGCTTGTTCCCCCTAGGCTTCCAGGCATGTCAGCAGGTGGCGGATAGCAGAACGCCCAGGAACAGACTTCTCTCAATCTGAACAGCCTCCAATACACTGAATAAGAGGTTCCGGGTAAGAGCAAACTTCACCCCAAGCCAATAGACTTTGAGCGATCCGTATCGAGAGTTGTATGGCACCTGAGAGTACAGGTGTCTCCAGAAAACCCGGCAACCTCCTGAAGTATTTTGCCTTAGCATGGAGCTTTGCTGTGGCGGACTACCCTTTTCTACACTACTCGTGGGATCACTTACGAACAAAAGTAACCAAACATTGAACTCTAACGAGGGGGTCGACCCCTTGATCCTCCGAAAACTGCGAAAACAATGGAAATTGGTATCAATCCTACTCCAGACTATCTCAGATCAGGAAAGGGAGTTACTGAATTCCCCTACTATTGATTCTAAATGAGAGGGAACATTTTAGTGAGACAGTTATTAATTACTCTAAAATCAAGTTGTGAAAGGAAGACCTTTGTTCACTAAATAAGAGACCAAAGTATTCTCCACCTACCCAGCCCTATTGACAGTGGTTTCGTAAAGTATAAACTTATTAATAGCAATCTATGTTCTCCTACATTTTACAGACATAAGGATAATGCCTCCATACGACCTGTAGGATCTTACATTAATAGTTCAACACGAAACCTTGGATTCAAATTAAATCATAAATTTAAAAAATTTACTAATTGTGAACTTAAATTTACTATAAAAAACTCACTCGAATAGACTGAACTAGTAAAAAAACACCATATACCAACCTTTTGATGTTTCCAATATGTTTTCAAATATTCCAACTCTATTCAATAACATTTTAGATAGATCACATATTAGCCCTTTAATTCATAATGGAATAGAACTTGCGTTTGACCTATACTCGAGTCACAACTATTGTTAGTTTAATAACAAATTTTATGTAGCAACATGTTTGCAGCGTGTCTGATCTGATGAACAAAATTGTGAACTACGAATTATCGAAAAATCACATTCAATTTTGGTATAAATACGTGGATGATGTAGTTGCCTTCTTTAAAGGCACATCCAGACAATTTAATTCCTCTCTCTCTCTCTCTCTCTCTCTCTCTCTCTCTCTCTCTCTCTCATTTTTTAGCCAGTTTCATCCAAAATGTAAAATTACGTTAAAACAGATAAAGAGGAATAAAACAAATTTTTAGATTTAAAACTAATACGTGATCGTAATAGAATAAACCTCAACATTTACAGAAAACCCACGTTTACAGACACCACTATTCCTAATCCATCGTTTAGTCACCTAGCCATAAATTAGTAGCATATTACTCAATGATTCATAGATTATTCTCAATACCATTTTCAAAAGAACACTTTACTATTGAGTGGACACACCAAAACGAATAGCTATCAATAATAGGTTTTCGGTAGAACAAATAACAAAATTAATTAACCGCAAACAAAAACAATTACCTTATCACGATATTCACATATTTACGTATAGAACAATATTTACATATTTATGTATCAAAAAAAACATTTTACTGACATATTTTGGTTCCGTAAATATTGCTTACATATTATCATGCCATATTGTTAACATCAGTTTCTCAATTCTCAATGTATTTTTCCGTGTTCTACTTGTTTCGGAATTTCCGATGATTCATTACTCTCAATTGCAATCTCAATAACTCTATTGTACTTTAGTTCCTATTTATACTTGAAATGTTTATTGTTTACTTCGTAATTTGGTATCTTTTTGATAATGACATTTCGGTTTTCAAACTGTAGTTACGTTTTCATGTTATTATTAAAAGTGATACAAGAACAAAGTAATTGTTATTTCATTAAATCATAATGATAAATTAACAACTTCTATCATCAATTTTTGTTATGCCTATTTCGTTGAGAAGATATTCTCGGAGCGCTTAAATAAGTCAGTGCATAAGTGTAAGGGATTTCATTTGTTTTTCTGTTGGAGCTGTTCGAATGTTTGTTATTTTTTGTCCTCATCCCATATTTGTGCAGAATACATTTTCCTTTTTGTTATTTTGTTCTGAAAAATTGATGATATCGAGTATAAAGTTGAATGAACCCTCCTATCACCCAGAGAGTTATATATATTTATTAGAAAATAAGCCGTAATGCATGTACTGGTCGCATCATTTACCCGAATGTTATTTCGATGTTTGCATCGATAAGGTGTGAGTAATAGGGAGTTCGGGAGCAGATTTCCATTAGCCAGACAACAAACTGCTGGTTATTTTAGATGGAAAAATGGAAGAACAGTGTTTCTATGTCCCTCGTGAAATGCTGGTCAGTGTTTGTCATTGTCAAACTTATTGAATATTGAACTATCCAACAATGTAACTGTTTCAACTAACTACATTACACTGGCATTGTTCCTTTCCAGCTCGATTTCTGTAAGCCAAGTTATCCTTCCGTACCAATTCACATCGTAACGGTATAAAATTTTGAAAAACATAATGGATGATTACAAACATAGAACAGGAGTTGAATCAAAGTATATCGATTCCCTCTATGAAGTTTTTAGATGTGTTCTTGCTTAAACCAAATTCTGAAATCTTTTCACGTACTAGAATTTCAATCATAACGGATTGTATATCTTGATAGAATATATTGGACTTTATTTTTACTATTCAATTTTTATTTAAGTGATGCAAGTAAAGTTGATTTCTTTATGAATATTTTTTTTTTAATTCCGAAGTGATTTTATTAGCGTATATTTTTTATACTAAAAGTCAGTGTATGAGAACTTCACCCTTGTGAGAATAGCCTTTTTCTACCGTGAGATATGATAAAGTGCCAGTTTCTTCTATTCCAGTTAAGCGTACCCAAAATAATTCTGTACCCGCGCCATGTAGTGGTCCGTGTGCAAATCTGCCGTCAAGCCGATTCAATTACGATCTTATCTGCAAAATAGATGACAGTTATTTCCATGAAAGGGCAATACACATAACGTCCGACCACCTTCACTCGGTTGTAAGCTTTATTCCCGCCCTTATTGTCCCAACATACTAGAAATCCTGACAGGACTAAAGATATTTTTAATTTCATTTAATTCGGTGGGTAACCGAAAGATTACACTGGATGTTTCGTATTTTATTTACAACAGTGATGTAGACTTAACAATTTCTCTTAAGAATTTCGGGCTTATTCAATCGAAATATTAGTGTTGAAAGTGATTGTTGATTAAATGAAAAACTATATGTTGCCAAAAAATTACGAATGCCCACAACTTGCATTATCAACCAATATCTGTATTTGGCTCGATGATAGAACTAATGATGGATTCATCCCTTTTTCAATGTTTAAGCTTCGTGGCTATTTAATGATGGCAATGTTTCGATTGTTCTGGGTTGAAATTTTCAATTTTGAATTAATACAAATGCTTTTCAATGATTTATGTATCGCGTTTTTCAATGTAGTCTTTTACTGTCAAGTTTTTATTATTTCAAAATTATTGTACTTAAGCAACTACTGACTCGAAAATCATATACAGAATAGTTTTTGCAGAACAATAAAAATAAAATTCACGGAATAATAGTGAAAGTTTCTCCTAGACTGCTAAACTCTGAACATAGTAGCTCCATTATTAGTAATGGTTGAAAAATATTCTGCTATTTCAGAGTTAACAGACGCAGTGGATAAAATTATAATTTAGTAATCCACTCGATCAAAAAGTGGAACCAGTAGGGTGAAGCGATTTAATATTTATTAAATTCATTTTTGATGAATTTCAGTCAACCCTTCGACAGCTGGTAATATTTTTATTTCAGTAAATTAAATATCTATGAGCATATAACTTTAATTGCAAGATTAAAATGCGTAAAATATTAACCGGCAAGTAGCACAGTGGAACACTCCACCACTTTATCAGTATAGCATGGTTTTGACCAAGTGATACATTTATAATACATTTGGGTAGCACTGTTCCATTAGATTAAGTAAAATGCATTCCATGTAAACTTTTTACATTTAGCTATATGAATTCATATACGAGCCGCCGCCAACTACCTCCACCTACGTACGTGTATCACGGTTCCCTTTTCGCTCTATTTGCTGCGACAATTAATTCGAAATAGCTCCAATTCATACATTATTTAATTTAGTCACCTGTGCATCGTAATTTTTATTGTCATAAATAATGAATGAAGATAATTGGTTTAATTTTGGATCATTAAAATGTTTCAGAGTGCGAATAAATTGAAGGATTTATCAATTAAATTTGCGCCTTAGGGATGGAGTATTTTTTGCTTTACTCCTTTTATCGCTGAAAATTGGATGGAACATAAAATCAATAGCAGGTTTCAATATATATATATATATATATATATATATATATATATATATATATATATATATATATATATATATATATATATATATATATATATATATATATATATATATATATTGATTTGATTTGAACAATTGAAACCTGCTATCGATTTTATGTTCCATCTAATTTTCAGCGCGATAAAAGTAGTAAAGCAAAAAATAAGATATATACTCGAACAGTTCTAGTAACAAGAAGCCTTAGCAATCTATTGTCAAGCAAGACCTACAGAGTATGGGGCCATTTCAACACCACAAAGACTAATGTGAAGCAATTATTACGGAGGTTTCAATGAGCCAAATTTAAATCAGGTCTTGACTAATTAAAAGAGGAGCCCATAAATTCCGTAAGCCGGGAACCAACAAGTTTATCGAGTGTGTGGGGGGTAGTTACGGTAAAGAGAAACCTTAATCAAAACTGATTTCCTAGCTGACCGGAGTGTGGACTATCCCAGTTGGCAATTAAGCTAAGGACATTATTTTCCTAATTTCATTGCTATTCCATTAGAGGTCTGCGTGATGCAGATAGCCAGCGTTTGCGACCGTACTTGGCCACACTGTAGGCCACTATTAATGATATAATCTTTGCCACCCTCTATGACGAAAATACAAACTTTGAAATTGCTAAAACACATTCATTTATATATTTTTCACAATTGTCATATCAAAAGTAAAAATCAGTAGTTGGATGTTGACTATAAAATACCTTTAAACTGATCGAAATTACCCAAACAAGAAGAGTAATGTTAGTGAATATAATACATTATATATATTGAATACACATTACTACCTACATGTTTTATTACTTATCCTTAACTCTATCTCACTTCTCACTAGGATCAAGTTATTTTCTATAAATTACGAGATTTTTGTTTTTGTCATACACTATTTTCGTTTTATTTTATTTTCAATAAGTGGTTACGCGCTTCATTTGGTGCTTTTTACAATTTGTACTTTAGTTCTGCTGAAGGATACTCACAGAAATTGTTTAAGGAATTTACTTTAAGAAACAAGTTGCTTGGAACATTATATACAATTCCAAAAACTAATTCAACTCGTGTAAACATGGTTTCTATATGGCAGCTGTAAAATAATCAAAATATTCCATGATTTTGCCAAAACATTTGTAAATATGTCCTTAAATTTCTATGTGAATTTTGGTATGCTGTGCTTTGAAGCTTTTCGATTTTCAATAACTTACATATCAGGTTTATTGTAGAATATATAAAGGCGGTACGAATTTTGTTCGATATTCCGTAGCGCAATACAAATTCAATTATAAAGTATGTTGTGACTATTAACGTATCTTTTGATTTTAGTGGGTACTCTTCACAAACATGTAAGCTCGTATTGAAGTGTTAGTAGGTATGAAAAACCATTCGAATCTGTTCCAATAGAACCTACAGTATCCAAATAAACTTTTCGAATGCCTAGTTACCTGTGGCTGTGATAATCATTTTGTCAAGTCTCGATTCATTCCTGGTAAAAATAGATATTTTTTTTTGTTATTTGTTATGCGGTTTATATCGGCATGACCAGTTGTAGATATAGTGTGTTTTTCGTTTTACTTATTTCAGTTTCTTTCATGACATAAATTCGCGAATCGGTCAACTTTCGAAAGGTGTCTATTTCTTCAATAAAACGCTCGTTATTTTTAGTTTTAATAGCTTCAAACTTAATACTCAACTATTGTTTTACCTAATTATTACCAGTATTAGAATGATATATTTGTAGAATATATAAATCTTACAATTTTATCTCAAGGGTTCAAATAATCCTTCCAAAATGCACTCCGGAGAGAGGCTTTAAAACCATAATAGAGAACAATTACAATTCATACTAAAATTAAAACAATGGAACAGTTTTCTATGTAATTCACTTTCATCGAGTTTTTATTAGATCTTTAAAAATAAAAATGATAAGGAATATGTTCTCAGTCTTAGGTGAATGATTTATTACGAACTCAACTAAAATTACCAATTATAACCAATCGTAGTATATTCAATTCATCTAATAATTCATAATTAATAATATGCATAAGTATAATTCCCACCATCGTCAGATCTGATGAGAAAATATCTATAAGGCTTATCCTTAATTTTCAGACATAAGCTGCTATATGACGTGCAACACGGGAAGTCACGTTATCAGCATTATGCTTAAAATTGATCACTAGAAGCGTTTCAGATGATCTCTATGCATTTTCATACGTTAAATAAACGCTTACTCAGTTATTTGCGTTCGACCATTGAAATAAAGGAAAACGACAAAATAACAAACATGTAATATGCGCTCTGTGCGAGGGCTATGTTTTAATAGCCATTATCTCATAACGATGGTATTTAGCCTGTGAAATATTGAACATTGGATGGCACACATGCAAGCTCTCCGATACACAGCCGTTCATTAAGCTGCATACAGCGTTATTATTTATCTTGCCCATTACCTACCTTCATTACCTTTTTAACACCCCCATCATCTGTGACCACTGATTGAATTATACACAGTACGAGCCGTGCTAATCTCCCAATGGTCGAATTCGCTCTACGTCCCGGCAACAAATTCAATCACATTTTCATGATGTATATCTACGCGACATTAATATTGGAACGGGTTGATCCTTCCAGCCAAAAGTGAAATTGAAAACAGCGTTATTAATATTATCATCAGAAATAAGCCATTAGCCGATTGAATAGCAACCTTTTGAATTTGTGTTGGCATATGCCATTTTTCAACATTTCATATAGAACGAGTACCTATTATGAATTAGTCATTTTTCCTTCAAACAAATCCTCTGGTTTCATCATGAAAAAAATACAAGATAATTGTCAATTTAGTTTATTATTTTAACATCATCAATGAATTGATTTATTCAGGCTTTGAATGGAAGATAGATTCCATCAGTACTGTCGATACCAAAATCATAATAAAATGTTACGATTTTCGCTTGAGATTAATGTTTTAAATTCACCGAACGAAATTAAAAGAAAGACAGGGAAGTAGGTGACTGGGACGGGATTTGGTACATGAAGGACGGTGACAGAATGGCAATCCGAAATGGAAATATCAGAATAGAGTTTTTGTGAATGTGACGGGCATTGTGGAGCGGCGATACGTCCATTGTTCCCACGTTATGTGATTGACATGTTCGGCTCTCTGAGAACGATGTCGACCCGATCCGCCACTTACTGCGTTTAAATACTTAATCACCTGCTTTATTACCTTCAAGACATGAACCAGTTTCTCCAATTTCCCTTTAATTGAAACGTTATACCGGAATTTTGATTTCTTTACAAAATCATCGTATTCTACGATCCTCAACTCTGAATCAATGGAGCGAAGTTTTATTTCGTATATTCCAACACATGTTTGTGATCATAAATAATTACGTTTTGAGAGCTAATGATAAAACGGAATTGTCAATAATAATCATTCATTATTCTACTGGATGATCTTTGATAATATTGTTGGATGTCAACTGGTTAATAAATCAACGGATGAATATCCGATGTGATTGACTCTTCAAAATAAACAAAAGGTCTTTAAATGAATTTTAATAGAATGTGCATATTAGTATCGGCACACGATCATTGGTATCAGGTCTGGATAAAACTGCCCTAATTTTAATTCCAGTCTGGCCGCAAATGACACGTAACCGGCGGTGTGGTCGTTGGTTTAACGATATACTACCGCGTAACGCTCCGAAACTGCTATTAGCGCCATTATGGCTAATATGACCAGGATTTCAAATCGGCCTTCCACATACAAACACTCTCACGAATATTTATTTACTACTCACTCTTATATTCTCTCTCCACTTCAGAAATCTGCTTGTCCATTCCATCCAAAATAATTAACGCGACGTTATTCATCTTTTTTTTTCGATAATTCGAGAAGAGTAGGTCACTACTATATGGGGGAAGGAGTATGCTGCGACTTTGTTCGCTGATCCTTTAGAGAGTTCATCGAAACAAATAGTTTTTAATTCAAGTAATTTTCTTATAATCAATAGAGGAAAGTTTGCAATAAAACTTAGTCCATTTCGATTCCTTCTTTGACATTCATGTATGAAATATCCAGCTCGTACTCCGATGAATTACAGCTAAAATGTTGTGATCAATTGTTCACGTGAATTTCCTTACTTTTGTAACCAAAATAGGTTTCGGACACTTCTGGGTGTGAAATGTATGATTGTAGGAATAGAAAATATATGGAAATGATTTAGAAACTGCTAATAAAAGATATACTCTATGTTACAGTTAAATTTTATTGAAATAGTCTACAAATGATTTTGCTACACTGTTTTATACGGACACCAGCTGTTACACGAACTATCAAAATTTGCCATATTCAGACTCATAAAATAAAATGTTATTTCATTTTTTTTTTTTTGGGCCGATTACAGTACCCATTTTGCAAGTTGATTTCAGTATGAATTTCAGAGCCAAGATGCGTGTCTGCTCCCGTAAAATCAACTCATGTAAGTAAATTGAACATACTAATCACCAATATTGTTCAAATTTCAACATATGGAGACGAAATCTGTTTGTATTCAATTACGTAATGAGTATGTTTTAACTTAAAATATTTCATGAGAAATTAATTTATTTTGTACATAATTACCGAACTAAGTTAGTTTTTATAAACATAATTTTTTCAATGAAACTTAAAATCAATGCTCACAAAAAACTAAAAAGTTTTGTCATAAATACACATTTTGCATACAGCTGATTGATATAGAAATCACGTATTGTGGAAGAAGTAAAAATGTCCGAATAAGTGATCTATTCAAATTTAATGTTCTCATTATTTCACCTCATTGTCGTATGGAAGAAGTATTGTAATTGAGGTAAGAATAATTCTCATTCACGCGGAAATATCCGTTTTGAGCTGAATCTAGATTATTTTTGAGGTGACTTCTGTGTGTGTGTGAATATATATGTCCACCTCAAACGATTATTCAATATTTTTCCTCATATAATTCGCTCACTAATGAAAAAATTTGTATTTTCATATGATTACCACTGCAACCTCGAACAGCGCTATTTAATATGAAATAGAACGGTCCACAAATCCCACAGATCGACAAACATTGTTTCAAAAGATTTATCATCAAAATTTCGTAACTATCTATGGGTTTAGTTTCCAAATCATTTATGTCAAAGATAAGTGTCAATTTCAGGAGTGAAGTTGTTTTTTGAAATAACTTAAAGCTTTCTGTTGAAATGGAACGTGAAACTGGAAGAGAAAAACCTCAACCAGATGATGAACCACCAGCAGATATTCCTACGAGTTATGACGAAGCGCCTCAAGACGTTCCAATTATTTCGTCAGATCCACCTGCAGATAAGAAGGAAGTCCCTCTAGAAGAACATATAAACATATAACCTTAACCCTGACAAACTCTAAACGAGTATAGCTTTACCCGAATTCTTATAAATATGTTTCATATTATCTTTCCAGAATTTCAATAAATGAATTTCTAGGTTCCGTCCAAATTTATTTTTGTTTCTCAGTAAGTCAAAATGAAGGATGTTAGAATGCTAGAAAACTACTTCAGGATAATTTCAAGGCTATATGCTTTGATACATTTTCATGACATTGTGTTCATCAATATCTTGATCGGTCGTTATTTTTTTCCTTATTCTTCAGGTCACGAGACGTGAATATGTATCACTTATGTTTTGACTTCAATTAGATGAAAAATGATTTTTGTGTTCAATAGATTGAAAAAAGTGGAACTGAGATGTGCTCTGAAAATTGAATATTCCAAATTTGTCATATGTCAAATATATCAATTTATAGTGTCAATTTCAAAATTCGAGTGATATTTCTGGAGTAACGTTTAAGTTAACAACCAGTATGGCAGATGAAGCTGAAAACCAGCCTAAAGAAGAATCTGAAGAAACTCCTGCAGAGGTGCCTGTAGAGGTGCCTGCAGATACAGCCCCGACCAGTGCCGGAGATGCTCTCAAATTGAATGATGATGATCCCGGCTGTTTGTGTCCTGGAAACGATCCGGAATCTGAAGAGGCTGTAATTGAAGATGTTCCAACTTCCTCCACTCAAGAAACACAGTAATGTTCATTTGCCTTTATAAAAATATCGAGCAATCAGTTCATCTTATTCAATAACTTTCAGACATTCCAACGCTTTGAGTTCGGAGTTTCTGTACTACAGTTCTGTATTGAAAATCATTGCTCCATCATTAACAAGTCAAGCCGATAAGGAGAACGTCATACCTTGGATAAGAAAACTGTTTCGACCTGAATATCAGAGCACTCATTTGAGAGAAAAACGCAACAGGTCACCCAAACTATTTCTAAATAATTCTAACATTTCAATCATATTGGGTACCTGATCTTACTAATATAATTATTCATAATGTTTGTTCTAGATATTTAATATACTTGACTATTTCCCTTCTGAATGACGAACTCTCAGGAGTATTTACCAACGAGCCTGATGAAGGGAATCTACCAGAGCTGGGAGCATTACCGGAAACCGAAGTAGAAGCCGCTTCTTGGGAACGTGACAGAATGTGGCAAGAAACTCTACAAACGTTACCTGAAACCTTCCAGCCTCTGGAATGTTCAGTACATAGCTGCAAGGAAGAGTGCAAAACAGACCACAAATTAGATAGGGTGAGAATTTCTATAGATTATCTCAAGCAAATCAAAAGAATTGAAATTAGAGAATAACACATAAATGTAATGAACCAAATTGACATCCAGATAATCAGAAATGCAACCTGAGAATAAAAGTAGGATAGTGTCAGAGGTAAAAATTGCTGGATCTGGACAAGTTTTCATTAGGAGAACGTTTTGTTTATCCACAGAGTTTGAATCGCAAACTACGTTCGATGAAAGTTCAATTGAAGGATACCTGTTTTGAATTAAAGTTTCTTGAATTTCAGAATAAAGCATTTCTGCCTATGAGTATCACACAATCTTGAGATTACTTCTTCTAGCAAATTTTATAACTTGTTATGCTCCGTTTTAGATCTTGGATCAGGAATTCCAATTCTTTCTTTATCTGGCTAGACCTTATGCTACTCTAATGTTGTCTTGTGATGATAGAACCAAAATAGCTTGCTGGATACAGACATTGTGTACAATTCAAGGAAAATGTTGTTCGAGTATGAAGGCCATTAGGAATGATTACATGATGGCTCTTCTAGGGTGAGTCTAAGTAACTGATAAATTATGTGTGTAACATTTTGGTGGATGCGCCATGTAAATTATTGTCAATTCTGAAATTCCAGATACGTCCATGACTTGAGGGCAGTTGGTCCATTCGGTGAAAAACCTCCTTGGAGAACCTTGCAACCGTTGGCAGAAGCAGCGAAGGAAAGTTACGACAACTATCCCATGACAGACCCCACGGGACCAGCGGCTAACGAGTTTTTAATGGATCAGCCTGTACCTGACGATGGTGCTTTTTGCTATATCGCTCTTTCTGGTGATTTGATTCAAAGCAGCTTTGGAGGACCTTCTGGTTGACAGAATTTATTTATGTTGATGTTAAAATTTGTAGGAAATTCGTTTAGTATATCTATTGACATTATGGTGTTATTATTCCCCGTAAGAACAATATTTCGGCGTCAAGAATAGAATTAAAAGAAGTCAACTATTCATAAAATCAGACTTGGCTCAATAATCATATTGAAAAATAATTACGTAATAAACACTGTGACAATACCGATTGCACCTTCTGCGAGAGGTATAACGGAAAATAAGGCACGCGAGGAAGATCGTTAAGATGAAAATTTAGTTGCGGTACATCTGTATCCGAGAACAGTAGAATGTCAGTTTAATGTAGAAAATCATTTTCAAGCGCATCTTAATCAAGTTAAAAGGATTAGGACTTAAATGAAATCCTCAATCAAATATGTAAAAGTTGAGACAAGTTCCCGATGGGCCGAAAATTCCCTTCAGTAACTGAAGTAGGTTTAAAGTTAAAGGCTGCCAGTTTGTGAAATAATCTTATGTAAATCTCCTGGAGCTTAAAAGGAGTGAGGGAGAGAATCTTAAAACAATGAAGTGGACAGGGCCGTAATTAGAAAATTCGAATTATGAATGTATGATCACGGTATTAGGAAATTTCAAGACTTTAATCATTTTTTCAACCGAAATGTAGCTATAGTATTTATAATCTTATTACAAATTAATTAATTAATAACATAAATATTGAAGGAGATAATATTTGTGAATTAATAGGAATTTAATATATCCTATTACAATGATAAACATTCTCCAGAGGATTGGAAACAAGAGCTGAATTTTGACAATCCATCTATTCAATTTTTCAAAAACACGTGCCAGGTTAAAGCTATGTCTGACCTCCAGTTCAGTCCAATAGAAAGATAGTAGTACAAGGCTTTGAAATCAATCTACTCTTCCAAGAAAGCAACACATAATTCTAATATATATAACACATAATGATGAAATATTTATTTTTACTTCAGTTGCAAAAAAACTTTGCGTTTTGATGTGTGGAATACTTTAATAGATAGAATAAGTAGACAAAAATATTATCTTATTCTGTTTAATCAATACTAAATCACCCTAAAATCCAATAATAATAACTAAAAAATAATATGCAAATACTAGGACAATTCATATTTCAACGATTATGGCATTACCTAAATATTTATAATGTTGTGTTGGATGCCAATTTCATATTATCCTCGTTGAATGATGAACTATGATGTGGCTTCCCAAAAGAGCTGTCATAGAATTCCAAAACTTTTTGATTATATTTTGAACTCTTTATCTTTATGTTTATCTAATAGTTAGATCATTATTATCAACTACCTATTATTGAAGGTAATACAGCCTCAATAAATTCTTTATTTCAGTTTTATTCGATAGAATTAAGTTTTGCTTTCAGTTAGCAAGTTTGCAAAAATTACCCAGATACTGTAGTGAAATTTCTAATAAATGTCAATCATGGAAAATATTTAGATCCTGTCCTGTGATAAAACGAGAGCGAGCACTTGAAGAAGTTTCAGATGAAGAATAGAGTCATTTAGCGAATAAACTTAGATCCCACCTGGTTGTTCCCAGATTATTTAAACGTTTCTTAATACAGGCCATTATTTAGGATCGCAGTATGCTAATTACTTAGAAAGTCTCGTGTGTTTATATCAACCACCCGCCCCGAGTCTGATACCTTTACTAACTACTCCCTCGCTCTACGTAAGCTCGAGCAACTAATGTATACACTACCAAAACCAAAATGTGGAATTATACCGTTCGCAATATTATATTCGCCACTGTCCCCTCTGCGTTCCTTTCCTGATGTGGCATACTTAAGTAATATGCAAATACATATCAGGTAAGTTTTGTTCCAACTTACGAACATAAGCTTGATAAAATGATGAACTGAGCATATTTCATTCACATGTTCAGATATTGTTACTATTACTCTAATTTCTGAATCATTCTACCAAAGAAGAAAGCGGTGAAGGTTGCACCTATTTATAAACTTGGATGTAACTAAGTGTACATCGACTCCTATGCGATCTTAAGGCCCTCAGCATAATCTGTCAGAGATATGCCGACGATTTAGTGATATTAGCGATAGGTAAGTTTGAGAATATCCTCTACGACATAGTTCGAAGAGGCCTTGAATACACTAAACACTAGAACCATCCTAGTTGCCTTTACAGGTATAAGAAACGTTAACCTCAAAACCATTGAACTGGGTGGGAGTGTTATTGAATGGAAGTCAGAGGTTACATAAAAAACTCCTCTGGAGTAAACAAAAAAAAAGGAGATAATCATCTAAGCCACAAAAGCCCTGATGATGTGCAGAAACATTGCTGGAAAAACTGGGGATGTGAACCATGTACCCTGGGGTGGATGTACAAGGCAATAGTGTTATCACTTTTGGGATAGTGATCTGGGATAGCAGAACTAATCGGGCTAGTTCAAGAATAAATCTATCAAAAATCCAAAGACTAGCCTGAGTATGCATAACAGGTGCAATGAGAACAAGATCAAGAGCTGCCGTACAAGTCGTCCTAAAGTCCCTAACACTCTATATGTGGTAGTGGAGAGTATAGCGAAAAGGACAACATATAGAATGACTGTAGAGACAATCATCAAATGAGAGTATGGACCTCCTTACAGGGAGGCTCCCTGTAAGTCAGCAAACCTGGGGCATGCTCCAAGATAAGATAAGAAAAGGTATAGCTTCAGGAAAAGATTTAATAAGAAGCTGAATCGCAAAAGCAAATGGGACAAAAGACCATTAAATTGTACACTGATGACTCTACGAAGAAACTGGAATATGATTATATGGGCCTGGAACCTGATACTCTGAAAGCTAGGCGAATCCCGAGAAATTCAATATGGAAAGAGACTTACGAAGACAAGAAATAATCATTATGTCGAGTAGTTGAGCAGCCTTCAACGCGCTGAGTAATCAGCTCCAAGATGGTATAATCAAGAACAATGCAATGATCCTCCTATGGATTGCGGGACAAATCTGAGTGGAGGGTAACGAAAAAGCAGATATTTCGAAAAAATATGAGCCGAAACACCATTTCTCAGACCTGAACCCTTTTGGCAATGCAGCACAATACTGAATGAACTCAAGAAAGAAGTAGACAATGAAAGATCTCATCACTGAATAGAACTACAGGGACTGAGGCAGGTATAGATTCTTCTGAGAAACTATAGCCAGAAGAGATCTGACGACTGCATCTAGCTAAGCAAAATTAAACTCGAAATACTAACAGGTATCTTAACAGGGCATTCTATCCATATCTTCCAGAATACACTACCTTGCAGAACACTAGACATTATTTCATAACATTTCGTAACATTTCTATTCACTATTCAGGCATTAAACTAATTCCTTGAGATAAGTGAACTGAATATTACATATGACTGATACAAAACTAGATATTTGAAGTGGAACATAAAAGGCAACTATGTTAAAAGTAATAAACATCGAGTTTCTGCATGACGTAGTTTTTGGAAGTTTTTAGAACGACGTTTGAATGCCGAACGACCTATCTGTTACATTATGCATTTATGAAAGTGGTAAATCCTTTAGTTATCTAGTTTTCGCAACATAAAGTAGATTCTAAAATAAGTAGAATGTTGAAATGGAGTATCAATGCGAAGTTAAACTCGAACTGATACTGAATACAAATACATATTTTAGACGAAACGAGCATGTTTTGGCGAATAACTCGGTGTGTGTCGCGCCATTGAGCACAAGTCTCCTATTTAAATATGACTATCGTATCACACACGGCCGACTTGATCTCGACAATCGCTACGAGAACAAACTCGAATAATATGAATCGTTGAAAGTGACAATCTGATTTTCACGTTTATCTTGAATGAGCTGTTACGTGGCTGAATGTTATCTGACTTGATAAGCGGAATGATCAACAGAAAACTTCCTTGAGAAAGAACATCAACAACTTTATTATTCGTATCAATGTATCTAACTATTGATTAGAGCAATAAAAATATTTAGTTTAATGGATACATTGAAATCTTTTGAATGGGATAGATAATAGTAAATGTCAAAATCTATTATTCCTGTACTTAATTAGAATGAATTATAATTCCCACCACGTCCTCTACTGATAAACAGTTACCATCTCAAATTCTTCATGTAACATATTCAGAAATACGACATTAATAAATGGAGCTTTCCACTTACGAAACTAGTATAATTTATCATGGAAAAGGCATTTATAAAAGTCCTAAAAATTGATGTATCCCAAAGTGAGTCTATTTACGTTGTATAACCGACCTTATTCTATACAGCAATTTCAGATTTGTAGCGTAAGTTAAATTATACTTCTCCCCTAGATGTGCTCTTTCTTTTTCAACCGCTTGGTCTTCGATATTTACCTTCTTCGTCTTTCATGATGTTACTGCTATCTGGACCATCTTTAATTTTGTAGCTTGTTAACTCGAACTTACGACAATAACCAGATTTATTCAGACAATGTTATTTTGCAATGAATCAACTTAAACTCTCTAACTGCAGACAGTAATATACAATTTATTGATAGGAACCATGATAATGTACGAAGTATCCCACTCATTCCTGAGTAGTTCGTACAATAATGTGTTGAATTCAATTACAATACGACTATTGAGTCGTGATTAAATTTATTGATTTGATTTTGAATTTAATATCAATATTTTATAGGTACTACTGAAGTGAAACTGTTTAGGAAAATAAAAATGAAAATTGATTATTTTCTGAGCAAATTTTATGATGAGAGAATCAAATCTTATTTTCGTATTGAGCATCATTCTCCCAGAACCAATTAAAAATGGAGCAAATATTTATTTAGATGCAATATTTATTAATCAACTATTACATAGTTTCGCAAGTAACAAACTTTCACTATAATATAGATCATTGTTCGTAATCTCTACTTATTATCACATATTTTTTCAGCCCATCAGAGTGCTAATTTTATAAACAGTTGACGATCAGCAATGTAAGCCCTGACGAATTGAACAAATGTTAGCCCTGGACCACAGTTAGTTTTTAACAGCTGATGATCATTAATGTTTGGCAAGCGAGTATTTGCATCGCAATAATTTTTCTCTACAACTGCAACAGAATATAATAGAAAATTCCCTATATACTACTCCTGGGAGTGACTATCTCTCTCTTCGAGGAACTTAGTCTAACAAATAAGAGTCAGCTCCATGGTTCTCGGAACTAGTAGTTCTATTACATAATGGTGGCGAAGATAACAATTACCTCTGTGAGTTGTTGTGGATTGCACTATATCCCTGAAGCCACGGTGTTGATGCTTCTTACAAGAGGTATCCGGGAAATAGATTAGCGGCTGTGGCACAAATTATATGGTAGGCCAAAACTTGAAGAAGACCATCGTTACTTATGATAACATGAGGAAGTATGGGATGAGCCAGCTCTGTTGAGGACATGACCCCATCGCCTCAATATGAGACCGGGCAGTAAAACGGAGGGAGGGCAAGTCCTGCATAACCTAATATCCACTGGACGGTAAAGTGGGGCTGAAAAACCCGCGAAACCTGATGTATACTGAAAATGACGATTGGGCGGAACGTTTACGCACGCTGTGCGTAATGGGAACCACACATTCCCGACAATTGTTTCTACATGGCTGGGATTCCGTTGCCTGGCAATCGTATATCTGACGTTCCCGGTTTTAGTTGAGTGTTGTCGTCAGTTGTAGATTATTGAATGTGGATTCTGTGTAAAATGATATTAAACGAAGATGAAATATTGGGATTCACTTCTCCTGAAATCAATACGAGTTCTGAAGAACTTACTGTTGATCTTCTACACTCAATATCAAAATAAAAGTACCAGGCAGTATACAATAATTTAAGGAGTGGATCTTTGATTCCGGATCGGATTAAGTATACCAGACGTGAAATTGGAATTAGTTCTAGACTGAAAACCTTCATTAGAAAGGTCCAATAGACATTCACCATTCGATTGGATCAAATCATTCCTAACCGAAACCATACATTCAAAAATTTTACAAACTTTCCTGTTATTTCTCAAAAACCTGAACTGCATGTTCCTAACTCAAATTCCATTGACAAAACTATCACCAACTTATCTCCCCAAACATTCTTAGGACATGACAAATTCTTCTTCACGAAAGGACCCAGTTTTGTTTTTATTCCCATCAACAATTATTTTTGCTATAGAACATCAATCCGCAACCAATAAAATTCTTTTCCAAACTGAGAAAACTCTTCGCCATTCCAAAATATCTCAACCAAACTGTCACCGTAAAACCCATTGTAGGTTATTCTGAATATTCTTCCTAAGTTCTTTCCTAGACTCAGAAAATGCACCGCCCCTGATGCTTGTTAGTTTTGATGTAGAATCCTTTTTTACCAATTTTTCCATCCCAGATACAATTTGAATAATTTATGCATTGAAACTTGCAACCCGTTCACGATGTTTTTTGATATTCCCTTGATTGAAGTTTTATAACCACAAACATGCTAAGTTCATGGCAGCTTTTGAACATTATGTTCTTAAGCCAAAATTGAAAGAATGAAAAGGTGTAGATAATGTTGATACTTTTGTACTTTGGCATAGTCATGATAACCTCAATCATTTAAATTATTACATCGCAACGTTCATTTACCATGGAAATTAAATCACAAGAATCACTTCCATTCCTAGATGTCTAGTTTTTCGACAAGCAAATGGCACTAGGATAATCGTTTATAGAAAGCCTACCCACACCGATAAATGCCTTCTGTCTCATTATTTTCTCACTCGAAAATGACATTATTAACTCCGTAGTAAACAGAGCTGTTAATTTATTTAAACCCTACAATCTGAAATCAGAATTGAAACATGTATTCCAACTTATTTTTTTATACTTAGACTATACGAGAGGGAAACCTATAATGGTAGAACATTATAAATCAGTAAATTCTTCTCCAACACATCTAAATACTAGCACAAGGCCTTTATTTCTATCAGGGATAAATCATTTGATCAATATAAGTCCTACAAATTCCCAGTTATCTAAACAGCGACACAAGATATTAACTCAACAACATACGGAAACCACCGTATCCAAAATTCTCATCTGCCTATTATTCCTGCATATGATCACGCATCGACAAGTCAAACACTGCAAAAATTGTTCATTCTCATGTTTTCCTGACTTTGCCAAACAAAAGGTAGAAAACATGTCCCAGATAGATATTCGGGAGTGCAATTTTTTTATTTATGCCAGAGTGGATGGAGGAATTATAAAGAAACGCTAATTTCGAGAATCTATTTAATCTTTGGTCAAATCATTGGTATAATAATCGAATACATTTGACAGTGTATTTGTACTTATACACAAAGGAGAATACTAAATTGGCACCTATTTATATATTACAAAACTATAACATTCAGAAGATGATAAAAATAAAAAAGTAGTTAAAATACAAACATAATTATATAATAAAATGGCAACGGTAATATAATACAAATAGTGTGATAATAATTTATAACATTCATTTTAAAAACAACTAGTTTAATTCCAGTATATGGTATCAACATGTATACTAAAACTAACAATAACTATTTACAATTCTCATTATTCGATTTTAAATGCATTGAATAAATATTTCTCAATTTCCGGTTGAATTTCAACATTAGAAAGTCTATAGAATCCATCGTTAAAAGATAAAGTTTATTGGTTTTTATTGGCAAAATATCAAAATTAATATTTGCATGGAAAATTGATTCAGCGAAATATTTCAATTAAGACAATAGTAATAAACTTTACTAATTTTAAGTACTTGTACAAATATTCTGAATATATATACGTTATGAAAATTTTAGTAATTTGTCAGTTCGGCATAATAATAAAGTAATTCTAAAAATTTCATGTATATTCATTCACTGCACTTGCATTTCATTATTGACATTCGAAAAATCCACTAGATCTTTCATCCATATTGCACAATTTCAAATAATGTAACTCCGTTATGGAATAATTGCCGGCAAATATTTAAAATTTGAAAATAAATAAATAATACAAATAGTTTGTGGTATTTTTGAGCATTATTCAAATCTGTTAACTAATATTTGCATTCCTTACAGATAACAAAAAATATCAACGCAATTTCAAGGAAAACATTTTCAAGATCAACAGATTGTTATAAATCAGAGTAGCAGATCCAACAATACGCAATGTTCAAAGTCATTCAAATAGTTATAATATTCTTATTCAACAGATCATTGTTGTTTGAACATATCAATTCAACATATTCCAATATTCTGCATCATGAATATAATGATACAAGTGCTGCAAACTATTGGAGAATTACTAAAACGTCTTGAATAAGAAGTAACTGTCACAGATAGAACATTTCCATTCCGTGTTATCATTGATTAATTTTTCAAACAAAACGGTACAATAAAAACTGATCAGACTATTTGAAATATTCCATTGTCAAATTGTAATATCAATGGACTCCATAAATGGTGTGCGATTTGTATAGATACAACAATGTTTCTTCGGAAGGAAACTCTAAAACTCCATGATCAGAATCGTTGGTCAATAAATGGATGGGATTCCTTGAAATGCGACATATATGGTTGATAATATCTAACTTATTAAGTTACTATCTAATGTACAAAATTGAATCACAGATCACTCAATACTTTCAGCTGGTCGCACCAAGTGACATAGGACTATTTTTTAAATGTCCAGCTACCGAAAACGATGAATTGGCCATCGATGAAGGTGGTAGTTGTCCGGAACCTGACATATTGTTGTTATGATCACCGTTGGTCGATGGAATTTGAGTTCGATGACCGTTGATTAGATGATTTTGAATGGGAGACTGCAACAAAATAATCATAGTTATATTAATTATACTGCATAGTAAAATAAATAAAAATACACACTGGGAATGACCATTGTTTGAGTAATAGTTACTTACAGGTGGAATTGATGTTTGCCTCTTTAGGTGGGATAACGGTGGAGGATTGTAGGCCATATTTGCAAAAACTAGTCTTTCTTCATAATCGTATTCACATAAAATTTTATTTTCACATAAATAAAACCTGTCTCCAACGCAGAACCTGAAAGAATAAAATAGCAATAAAATATATGTAATATCCTCACATTTATTATATTTATTAACAATGAAATATGTTTAAATTTACATTTTTTATGTTAAGAGACAATTTGTAATTGGTTTTTTTACGTTTTCTTAAACCGATACGCATCCATAATACCACTCTGTGATAATATTTATTGCAAACTGAAAAGTCAATGAATTGATAGCGTTGATACCTTTCGAATTGAAAAGCTTCGAGCGCTTTGCCGCGCCATTGAAATAAAGGAAGGAAGTACACCTGATTGTCAACTTTTGTTACCGCCAGATAGCGGTAGTGCGCAGATTTAATTTGTACAAACATAAATTTAACAATCAAGTAAACAATGGTCGGTTTATCGCGATGTTCAGATTTTGACTTTATGGAGGCATTTAGGTGGAAATCGGTGCTAATAAACGAAAATATATGGAAGCGTTATTTGATCCCATTGTTGGCCCGACTATTATAGTAGTTAAATCTGTATTCTGCACATTTAATGACCCGGCATTTTTCTCATTTTCGATATAATTGAAAGAGACATTCAAAAATTACAATATGATATTCCAAGAATTAGTATTTATTTAATCAGTTTCTTCTTTTTCCAAATTACGTGAATAAAATATGACTTCTGATAGATAGGCAATTCCGTTATATTAACCCATACCTACATATTTTTCATATTATAAAAGTTCATACTGCCTCTTCTCATCTTCCCTAAATTAACTTTCTTATATAGCATATAATAGAATATTCTGGATTTACACTGAAACTTTCCTAATTCTATCTGTGTTCAAGAAAGTTTTCATTGAATTATTAATTGATGATCGAATGAAAAATGACAAAAAATACGCGAAAAAATTCTATGATTATATAGAGGGTGACCCTTAACTATGTGATATCAAATTTAACTATGTTGTAAAATTAAATACTGCTATATTGATCACTTTTATTTGTAACGTCCGTTACTCGACCTCCAGTCAAGGTATTTAAATAGCCTCTGAAGAAATATTAATTCGCTGAAACTCGAGTAACGAAAGTTAAGTTAGTTGATAACAATATACGATATTGACAAAATAAAAAAATTATACACTTGGTAAGGTTTCACAATAGGAATTTTGTTATTTGAATGTACATTTCATATTACCTTATCAAAGTGTCTTATTTACGTATTTTATTTTCGAAATTCTTTCACCAAATGGTGACAGTAGACTCAATCAATTATTTAAAATAGCATAAATCGAAAGTTTTGGTTAAGAGCCTTCACGATTCTGCAGATGATTATACGAATTTCATCTGTGCTTCTTTAGTACGAAACCATTTGGACTAACTGTCGAAAAACGAAAAGAAATGGTTACAAAAAATTAAAGAACAAATCCATGGACAGAAAAACTTCTGCTGGATCATTTTTTCAAATTCCTGAGAGAAGTCAATGTTCCAATTTTTCTTTGGAGGATTAGCGTACTTTTTTCATTTGTTGAAAGATAAAATACATAAGTACTTCAACAGTTTTCGTTTTTTCTTCTCCTAGGTTATTGATTCAGAAGGAAATAGTAAGTTCACAGTCCCAAAGATCTTCACTTGGGAATAATCATTTATAAAAATAAAAATGTTATTCTGTTTCAATGTTCAATGACATTTTATTAAACGAAAACACGAGAAAATAATAGCGTCGAAGTCCGCATTGCTCGGATTTGGCATGAACTAGTAAAACAATACATCCAGCATGGCACGTAGGCAGATATATTTGTAAACCGGGGAAGAGGCCTTTTATGAACATTTTAATTGGTGTTCTAAATCATCGTCATTACCAAAGTTGTAAAGGCATTGTGTGGCTCTATGATATCGAATGGATGATCATCCTGGTTGCGAGTATTTCGGTCCTATCTTTATCTTTACCCTAAAACTCGAAATGGAAAGGAATTTGTAACATTTACAAGATGGATAAAATATGGGCTGTGTTGATAAAAAATATCAGCGTTAAGTGTGGTGTCTTATCATTATAAGCCGCGTTCATTTCAATTCATGTTTCGTACTTGTTTTTATTTTTTGAGTCCATTTGCAAGTTTTTGAACATTTTTGCCTTATTTAATTGTATACGTCCAGCGTCCAGTGATTTATTTTAATTAGCCCTTTGTAACGGGTCTGCTGATATTTTGAAGGAGGTTTACCGTTTCTTGTGCATTCCGAATGATCAATTATGTTGAATATCGCTGTCTATAGGTATATATATATAGAGGTCTTGAACAGAGAGATAAAAGGAAAGTGTAGTGTCCTGTGCAGAGCAGGACAATCAGGAAGGCAGCGTCCGTTAGAGAATAGGCCGCATATCTATCACAACTCAAATAGCACGCGAGCCAGGATGTAGGAATGATTTCCCCGATGGCTTGTAAAGTGTTCTAAAAGACAACGCGGGCAGTCACGCTATTTTCTCTTCAAGATATATGCAGATTCGGCAATAACGCAAATACTTCCGCTGTTGCCTATTCCGAGTTAATTGCTTTTCCTAGGCACGCAAAAACGATGCTAATTGCACTTGGACTTTTTTTCCAATAAATAGTTAAATTGTTTTCCTAATTTTTTTAAATTTCGAAATGGATACTTTAAATTGTTTGTGGAATCATATTTGGTCTCTTTACGGTATTGAATCGACGCGAAGATAAATTTTAGAGTTAGACTGGGACAATGCTATTCAAATGTAGCAAAATATTTAAATGGAATTTAACTGCGTTGAAATATGAAGGCTATCAGCAGCACATTAGAGCCTTTCAGTTTAGAGTTATGACACACATCGGTTAGTTTTTCATTGGTAATGTTTAACACCTTGATTTATGTACTGGTATTGCCGTTTTATACCCGTTAAAACGCTTTTGTACTGTTGTGATTTACGACAGTATCAACTCAATATTAAAACGGATTTTCTATTTCGTAAATATACGGCGTACTTTCACACCCACCGTAGATTCGATATAAATATTATTATTTCAAAAATATGTTTTATTCCATACGATATTAATCAATTTCCTCAAAACGATTTTTATTTTCAATTTTCTAAAATGAAATACTCCATTTGTATATACTCAAGATATCATATCTCAGAAATGGAAAGTGACTCAAATGCCATTTACCAGAAGATGGATGCCCCACTGGAAGAATTATTCACAATACAACGCTTTGATTCAAATGTTCCACGCGTTTCATGTTTCGTTGTCTATCCAACAATATCCCCGTCGTTTCTTTTAAACGCGAGACAACTTTGAATTAATGCGTTGCATGGTGAATAATTCTTTCTGTGGAAGATGTATCTTCTGGTGTATGATGTATGGATCAGCTTTATTAATAGTGTTATGAGCGTGTAGCGGAACTGGTCGAATAGTGACTTCATTGTCCTACTCGTTCCATTGATGAGCTTATGAGAAAAACGAAACAGTTGTATGAGACGTGTGTTGTCAGTGTTCGACTTTTGTAATAACTAACTGGAAGGTATTTTAGACAACACCTATGATAAAATGTTAAGCCACGAGAGGTTCTTTTTAAAATCTTAATGGATAATAATTGGGAGTATATTAAATTTGACTTACTTTTTGATAACTTGTGTTCACTGTAGAATCAACTGTTATCATTAGCATTGGCTGTATAATCATAGACAATAGCATATATTATTGTATGACAATGTGATTTATTAGGAGTACTAAATAGACCATAGATAATAAAAGATAATTTATTCCAGAATAACTCGGTCGAATTCCAAGCTATTCCATGTGAAACAATGAGGTTGTACAAATAATGGCACACAAACTTCCGTCCGAAAGGACAATTATTTTATTGTCAAATTATCCGAAAAACATAAAACAAACGAAAGCTAAACAAAACGAAATCTAATATAAAACGCGCAATGGCCTAATAAAACACAATCGGAAACAAAAACTGCAATTATATACATGACAATATACGGCTTGCGGTCTGTGTTATAATGCGGTTAAATATTTTAATAATTGCAAACAATAAAAGTAGATTATTTCGCATGGAAGGCCTGTCTAATATTTCAACGAAAATGCAAAACAATTGTCGCTCGTGTAAATAGAAATGTGAACGAACAACTATTCTACCTAACAAAGGACCTCGCGAAATAATTCAGAGAATGTAGATTCAAAGAATTTACCAGCTAATTTGTCTCAAATTTATTAATGATTGTTTATGGTAAATTATAATTATGACGGAGTGAACGTAGTGAATGAAGTATTCTCTTCAATCGAGTTATATGACACAAGTTCGTGTAGCGGCCAAAGAGTAAATAAAATCCACTTAAAATGTTGACACAAATTAGATAAGATGCTCGAAATTTACTGGCATAATAAATTCAAATTTGTACCTGGAGCCGTTTTCGAGTTTTTGATCAGCGGTCCGTCAAAATTCTCGACGTTATTCGCACTGTTTCACTCTTCTTTCTTAGCGCGAACTGTCTGGGCGATTGTAGAGAGAAATACAAAGATACGATATTTGCTGCAAGTCGCATCTCGTGATGTGGCACCTCACAAAGGGATAGCGCTTTCCTTTGGAGGCATTTAATTAAGACGGACGAAGTGAGCGTAACGAACGAAGTCTTTACACTTTTTCGCTCACCCACTCAAGCCGTGTTAACGACCCGACCCCCTAGTATATCTGTACTACCAACGATTACACTAAAATTGACCGGTTTATATTCATTTGGCAACAATAGCAAGAGGGGCCAGGTAGCTCAGTGGTAGAATCATCGATCTTCTAATCACTGTGTGTGTAATTTTTATTTCCAATCCCATCTCCATCTGTTTGCCATTTTCACAAGAGTGAGAGCAATCTCACGAAAAAAAGATAATAATAGGCAGAATGGAAACCCATGAACAAATGGCGATCAGGTCACAAGAATGACAGATACGACTAAGAAAATATGAATTCTCTCAAGAAAGGAAGAAAATGGACTAGTTTCAGCGTTTTCTCAAAACATGTCAATTGTCTTTTTTCGCGCTTGGTAACGAAGCGAGTCACAGAGGCATTTTTCATATTTACATTTTCAAATTAATATTTTATTCTTCACAACTGATATCGCGAAATGCTGATACAATGTGAATCCTTAGTAGGTTTGTCAAAACCGGAACCACTTTTCGAAGTAGTTGCATGAGGGAGTGTTTTCGAATTTGCGCTGAGAATATTTTAAATTCAGTCTAAAGTAATATGTAGGAAGGCCCAGTATAAAATATTCATTCTAATATAGAAATGCAAGACAGCAACTGTTAGAAACGACTGTATGTAATGGGTAAGCCGTCTGGAGCTGTTTGACTTGCACCTTGCGGGCCCGTAAACGTATCGCAGGAACAATTCTCAGAAGTGCAATATAACGACGTTCTAGGATAACTGTAGCATATTTGACGTGTTACATCACATCCATCACCAATACATAACTTGTACAATGTTGATTAGATGAAAATTGAACTCAAGACGGGAAATGTGATATTCTCATCTTATAGATAAGGCTTTTAGAAGTAAATCCTGTGATATATTTTTTACTTTGCTGGTAGAATGAACATTACAATAATTGTTTCCTATCGCGAATAATTTGCTAAACTTGCGTTGGTAATATTGTTTATATTAAGCATACGAAATATGAGCCTAAGTATTGAACTTTAGATGGCATCACAATATGGAACTATTTTTAAGAAATTGAATATGAAATCCTTACCTGTGATTACACTGCTGGCATGCGAAACACTCTAAGTGATAGACGTTGTTCCTAGCTCTCATCACCATTTCGAAAGCTGGTATAACTTTTGTACAAGCGGCACAGTATCCTGTATTGCCAAACAGTCTTAAATAGTCTCTTTTACACAATATAAGATTAGCTTTAGTATAGAGCGTTGAGCCGACCTCTCCTAAGCGACAGTCACAACACCCACACTTTAAACAGTCTTCATGCCAGAAGAGGTCCAACGCTTTAAGGAGGAAACGTTCGGTGATCGGCTTACAACAACCTGCACATTCTTGAGGTGTGCCGTTCCCAGGTTTGGCAGCCTCGCTTTTCGACACGTCCATCGTCATCATAGGGCCTATAGCCCTACTCCTTATCTGAAACGAAGAAAAACTGATATCAGCAACATTACAAGAACTACTTTGCATCATATCAATATTCTGAAGTGTTATTTGAATCTTGAACAACGCCGAATTCCGAATAAACGTCATTCAAAAATAGGAATGGGTTCTTGACCTCAGAAGTATATTTATATAAAGTTTAAACTGAGGTTGAAACTGATCGTAGAATAGACTTTCTCATGTTCGAATCGATGAAGTCAACCAAAATTCGAAAATTTCAAAAATAATCTACCAACTTCTGATACTTGTTATGTATGATCTCAGGCGATGACGATATGAATCAATTGTATAATACCACCATACCATAACGTCATTATTGGGGTTACCGTCTATGGAATGTTCCGATACAAACGAAAAAATGAATTGGCCTTATTGTTCAGAGTATAACGGCGCGTCTGCAAAAAATTTCAAACAGTGAAAGCGAAATTCAATATGCAATAAAATAATAACATTAATCTATCAAGTAATATGATACATTGTGGTAGTTGACAAAACGATTAGATTAGTGGTATTTTATTAATATAGCGACGTTTGTAGGGGTAACCTGTTTACATTTCCTTCAGTTCTAAACAATGATCACAGGAGTGTATAAACTTTATAAGTCCGTTTTATTATTTTATACACGAGTTGGCAACGGATTTTCACTCGGTGCGACAGGAAAACTCTCATAACATAGTATGCGGCCCGTTTTCCCTTTCCGATAAGTTCACGCAAGGTTTATTTTCTCTTCTCTCTGCTCGTCAAATTTTCGTACGTCTACAAATTTTGACGAACTCACGTGTAGACTTTCCGCGAAGGTATGGATTGTATCCAGCCAGTCCGGTTGTGTGCGGATAAATAATGTAAGGCAATAATAAAATATGGCAAGTCCGGTGGTAACATACCTCGCTAGTTTAATAAAAACGTCAAGCGTCTCTATTTCGGCAAGGGTGGACTTGTATAGGACAGGGGTCGCCCCTGTCTTATTTTCTTCCATATGCAATATTAATATACGTATTAGGAAATTTACTTGCATGTCAATGTTTGCCAAACGTCAAATTTACATCCGACTTAAATATTAATGGATCGAATGGAAATTCAAATTGTTATCCATACATTTCATTACTTTTCAGTTTTGCGGATGCTGAATCCTCAATAAGGCATTTCAATGTGATTCCCTTTTGATTCATTGTATTTACTCTCAATTACTATGTTTTAACTGCCGCTAGAGCGTTTCATAGCCGAAAGAATGAAAATAACCTGATAGTGTTTAATCATAATCAAGAAAAGGGGAAATGATATCGGCTTATAGATACTGCAGTTTATTCGTATTGGTAGAAGATAACAGAAAAAAATCTGTGATTCACAATTCCGGAAGATCATCTTTAGTCTTGTGTAATTCGAATTATAAATTTTGAATTGGTACAAGAAATTTGAGCTGAATTTATTTTGGTTTTCGTATACCTATACTTCATGAGCAAACAAATGCTATTTTATCAAATTGTGATTTGTTATGTGTGGCTTTTCAGACTTTAACCTATTGTTACCTATCAATACAAAATGCCTTCCTCTGATTTTTCTCAAACTATTATGAACTTGAATGTGCAGCAACTTATGTTTAAAAAGTATTTGTTCATAAAAACCAATAATAACTTTGTCGATGTGGAACCTGCTTCGGATGAATAACTATTCCAATATTGACTTCAATCACTGTAAAAATTAATTGCTTCGGATATAATGGTTCTTGTCCATAATACAATGCCGGGTAAGAAGTTACCGTAATTACAGTTTTTGAATTTTATTGACATTAGTTCCGCAACAGTAAACTCTTATTAAGCTTTCTACTTTATCGAGTTAAAGCAAAACACTTACATGACAAGCTGGGTAATAAATAGATGGACTTAAGATTCATTATTTGTGAATACAGGCTGCCTCAAAGTATCTGATGGTTTTGACACTAAAATCAAGCCTATAAAACCGTGTCTTGTCAAGTGACACAAATTATATAAATATAATTCCAGGAATACTTCATGCAATACCAAATTGGTAAATATTCAAATAACTTAGAATATCTTTTGCGTTTATTTTCAACAGAATCTTTTTCAATAATTTAGATTTTACGCTATTGCATATAGCTTTTATCGCGGGCTTTGAGCGCGGCGACCGAATCAAGAAATTCCGTAACGAAAATAACCTAGCACCTAACATGTAGCTCGGCCGAGCGTTCGCTTAACGTGTATGTATATGGTACGACTGTACGAAGCTCGCACGGATCGAGACGAGCTGCTCCGAAATCGGACGAATACGTAAGCAGCTGTTTGTGAGAAAGTATATCTTTATAATGCCACAACAGTGAATAGCAGTTGCTGGTGAATAGCTGTACGCGTAAAATTTGTGTATAAAGTGTTTTAAATATGAATAAACAAAGTGCATTTATTGATGAAGAAAGTGATGAAAAAATAGTGAAAGAAAATGAGTGAGTACTCTATATACATACATTTTATTTATCACAAATGCAGTATTTATCAAAACTTATGTCAAATTAATTAATTTGAAGTTTCTAAAAGTGAGAAATTTCGCTATTTTATACGAATGTTATAACGCTCTAGCGCTTCAGGCTCCGGGATTTTCACGTGGCCTATCGAAATTAGAAGGATCGAATTGTATAAAAACACAATTGCATGAACGCTAGACGTCCCATGTAATTAGCTACGAAAGTAATCATTTTTACATATGCCTCGAGGAGCTCGTTACGCGTCAGTTAGAGTTTATACGTTAGACGCGCGTAGCTGAGACCTGAGAGTACCTGTCTCTATTTTAATGCAATTTTCCTATTTAATCGACATTTTGGGGCTCGAGACTATTCTATTTAGTTGGCCCCGTTCATAAACTAACGACATGGAGTGAAAACCGCATGCGAAAAGTCCTCGCAAAGACGTTATATGTTCCGAAGATTTGCACTTTTCCAACTCGCGAGCTACACGCTCCTCACGTGAACGTCATTCGATTTACCAATTTAAAACAGTTTTCGACCCCGTTTGTGGCTATTGCAACCTTGTAAAAGGTTCAAAGTTAACATTTCGTTTTACATTCCACAACCACCCTTGACCAAGATAATTTTTAATTTGTAGTTCATTATTGTTTTACAACTGAAATAAATAGGTATGAAATTTGTAGGTTATTTATGATGTCAGTGTGACAGTGACATAATTATTTCAAACGTACACACACACACACATATAGTTTAAATTCTCAATATGATAAATAATTATAATTGCATAAGTTGAGAAAAAATTCTATGCAATAGCTTTACCGCGGCAGTCCCCCAGTGCCACACGTTTCTTTTTTCTTTCCTTCTTTCTCTACTGCGAAAGCATTCACTTCCTTGTCTTGTTTTTTTCAACAACAGTAGGGGACAAACATAGTTTTAGAGTAATATTCCGATTCACTCTACAATGTTCATGTCTGGATAATTTTGATGGTGAGACGAGATAATATAAAAGAGTCTTTATTTCATACGATTGGATCGATGATGGAAGAGTATTAAAGTTACTTCTGACAAACAGCAGTTACTCGTAAGTACAACTGGATGAAATGTCTAATAAATCCGAGTCTGGAAAGAACCGAGAACGCTCCTGGATGACCGTTCACAACAGTTTAATTTCCTCCTAATTACGGGAACAAAACATTCGCCCCTTAAACTTTATTTGTTTTCGCTACTAAAACAAAGGATACTTTTCAAGTTTTTAATTATAATTACTACCTATTTCGTTTTACTACCTCAAAAATTAAAAATTCTTTCGTTGGCTTTTTATAATCTTATTCCCGTTATTCACCCTATCATTATAAAATATAAAGTTAATTATGTTCAAGACTCGTAAAAAACGACTACTACAAAGTTGACGTGAAAAGAATTATTACCAGATCGTCTAGATGCAAATGTGGCGCAATAAACTTCCAAGATAAGAATATACCGGGTGCCCCAACACAAAATTGGAACAATGTGATCATATTTGTTCATTTCCTTTTGATAATGACTCACTGATATTAATAACTTTGCTTAAATAGAGATTGAGAGATAAAATTGACACAACATGATTTACAATCCAAGAGTTAGAAAATATGCAAGAATTTGGAAAACGAATTGTAATACTGATGTATCGTAAGTAAAACATAATTATAAAATTATTATAATAGAAACACGATATCTATGAGCCATCGGCTGGGTTATTTTATCATCATTCTGATGGATATTTTTTTTTAAATTCTATCTTTTGATGAAGTAATATGAACATGATACTTACCACATACAACATCGTTGTGAAGTGATATTCTTGGAGTAAGTTACATGAATGGAATGTTTAATGTGATCTATTGGTTATAATAAAGTAATCACAACAGAAATTGAAACAATATTTCAAAACGATTCTTCATCAACAAATAATAACGGATTATCGACATGCCTCAAAGTATATCAAGATTGTTTTGTCGTTTTTCTTTTATGACTTGAACTTTAGACAAACTAGTGTTATATCGGAACAGTAGTATCTGCATTTGATTGGAGAACTTTGAGACATTATAAATTGAATCGAGTTCGACGTGCTTCATAAGACAGAACAGATCTCGTTTTCAGATAGTCGGATTTTCTTACTTATCTCGAAAACCTTTCGTTGAATTTAGATTATTAAATATTGCGTTGTGTCAGAATTTCAATTCTCACAGACGAAAATAACAAATAACCCTATTCGTCACTAGTGTCAACTTTTGCAGAGATAAGTCGTACTACAGAAGACGACAAAATTGCTATTATTTACAGTTCTTATACCTTTAGTTATTTGCTTTCGTGGTGTCAAGATATAACACAGGAAATGAAGAATAACTTTCGACTCATTTATATAAAAATTCGAGTTATTACTATAGATAAGTTAGAACTGACATGTCCATCATAAAGTTCTCAAGTAAAGTAAGTTAATGTTTCGATAGAGATTCTAACCCAGAGGTATATCATCAGTAGCAGATTTGATCAATTGCGAAAAATTTCGAGAAACAATTTGTTCAACGTATAGAACCGAATGTGCCACTATCACGTAAGTTAGTAGTCTATAAAGTGCATAAAATGTCCAGGTTGGTTATGTTGACGGAAATGACAGCAAGATCGATGTAAAATTTTACGAGCAAACGGTTGAAATTTTAGTTTTACTGCTTTGTTATTTGAATGACAAGTTTATTCGTGTTTTGATTCTACATAAACGTTGACAACGAAATCATCTTGGCGAGACTTGTTGGCGGAATCATTATTTTGTGTTTCATCGGACAATTCAGTTGCTGAATATTTTTTTTATCTACACCCATCAGTTAATCTCACTCATTTGGCGTGAGAGAAAGTGTTCACTACCGCAGGAATTTTTCTTATATATGACGAAAGTTTCCCAAAAAAACCTTGTTGTCAGACTCGGTCAGATGCTGTCGAGATATCCAATACTACAGCTAGAGATTCTCCATATTTTGCAATACATTTCTGTCATACATATGTTAAATGTGTTAAGTAGGCAAGCAGGTCGCCTGTTGTTCTCAACTGACGAAAGCCTTTTGCCGATCATTCACGATTTTAGAGCTCCCTAAGTATTGGATAAACTTGATGTTGATTGCTTTCTTTATAGATCACAGATAATAGTTCATGAGTCTATAATCATTAGGAAAGGTCTTCTTTCCTTTTTTTGGAATTGATTGGACGCTAACTGCATTCCAGCTAGAAGAAAACACACCAAGTTTACATGAAAGGGTAAAGAACCTTCCGAAAACTGGTGTTAATTCTAATGCACATTCCTTGAGAACGACAGATGAAATTCCGTCTGGCCCCATAGCCCTTTTGGTTAAGAGATCAAGCAGAATACGCCTAATTGTGCGCTGACGAAAGACAATTTCAGCTATATCAATATCGATGGTAGCAATATTAGGAGGGTCCTTCCCTCGTGGTTCCAAAGTGGAATTTGCTGAAACATTCCAGCAAGAAGGTGTAGTAGCCAGTGTGCCATCATCTTTGGTTAGAAGAGGGAATGCACTGGAAGTAAAATTTCTACGAATTGCTTTAGCGAAAGTCCAAAACGTAATAAAACCATTCGGGCACTTTGGCATTACTGCGCACTCGTGCAAATTTCGTGTGCATACGTTAATAGAGCTCATATCCCGCTCGTATATAACTATTTGAAAAAGCATCTAACTTGAAACGTCTAGATATATATTTCAGAAGAAAAGGGAAATTATTTAATTATGGTCCGAAACATGGTATATTAATAAAAACTTTTTCGCATTTCTTTAGAATCCTTATAGCACGCCAATGATCTTTCACGTGAGACTTTTGATCGGGCCCGACATGCATAGTATCTAATTTTGAATATCACAGTTGTTCAAATGATTTTTTCTAAATTTCCAGACTAAACGATAACCAATGTAATGATATTAGTTGAACATCGTTGGAGTACTGGGATCTTGAGAGAGGAGAGATTTCAATTCAAATTTAGAGGTGATATGCATCAGGAAAGACCTCACTAGGCAAATAGTTCCACAACTTCGCAGTTCGATAGAAAAATTGAGTCTGATAGAAAGAAGTTCGGCAGGTTAACGAGCTTGACAATGTAGGGGTGGCCAGCCTGAGCTTGTCTGGGTTGCCTACCTGGGTTCGCAGGTGCTGGATTAACAGACGAGATTTTGGATGAACACCGACCATGGAGATATCTATACGGAAGTGGGAGATTGCCTACCATACGAATAGCTCCTATGAAGAGCATCATATTAGAGATTATGCGACAGAACACAAGCTTGATGAGTTTTAATTGCAACAAACTCTACTGGATCATCAGATCCCATTACATAATTCTTGTCAGATCTTCATTTATTGCGTCGACCTATCGCTGTCTGCACCTCAGGCTGTATTGAATAATATAGCGGCTCTAGAGGAGTGGATCATCAACCGCAAAGCTGGAGATCAATTCTATAACTGATCGTTGATATGAAGCAGAAACTAAGTTGGTGCCAACACTGGTTAAGATTTCATTTATATTTCAATCCTCGCTTTTTTCGCATATTTTTGGAAGCCATACACAGTTTCTTGGCGAATGAATCTGAGGGATAAAGAGACATACCAATTTATTTTTAATCCAGATTATTCTTATGCTTATTTTCAACACTGGATTAAGGGAGGCTGTGGGCCTAGCCCTAGGCCCCACTATCCAAAGTGGCCCCCGTGTGAGTAAGTGAATACTGAAAATTTACATTTTTCTCTCCCTGAAGAACTTTGAGGACAACCTATACTTTTTGGTCCCAGGTCCCCTTTTATCTCAATCTGCCATTCAACTTTCAAGAATGAATTGGGAATATTACTAATCGAAATCACTATAGGAAGAGTAGGAGATGTTAAGAAAGTTTCGACCTGCAAACCGAAACAATAGTTAATGAAACTTTTATGAAAGCCTATTTTTAAGTAAGTTCGTTGATGCCGGTATCGAAACGCAAATAGGTAATGAGATGATAAATTGAATGAGTCTAATCTAAAATAAATAAGCGGAAGAAGGAGAAAGCAAAACAGAATTGAAGTAAGTGGCACTAAACGAACTAAGTGACGGATGGGGGAGGAACAAAGAAGTCTATACAGCTAGGAATCGAGCGAGAGCGAAAGAGAGAACAAGGCACACACAGACGGGACAATATTACCGTGAAATTGTTCGGAGATGCTTTTTCAAGAGACCGCCAAGCTATTTCAAACTGCCGATGTTAAGCAAATCCGATTCTAGTTGTTATTCTATATGTCGATCAATTCAATGAAACTTTACAAAAGTGATTCTATATTGCACCTTTATCTACAACAATATTTGATAAACGAGTATACCGTCAAATATGGATATTTTATTAGTTTTTCATATACTGGTTGTGCTGTTTAATGAGCTCACACTTGTTTTGAAATTGCGTCATCTTTTGAAAAATGGTATAACCTTGTTTTTCAATTGGGAAATTCTAAAGTCCTCAACGGGGAATCATCGATAACTAAGGCCATTGTTAAAAAAAAAGCAGGCTAATACATTTATTATTATAGTTTTCCACAATATTAGAATATAGTACTGCCGAATCAAAGTTTATCAAATTAGCACAGGGAGAAAATTTAAAAAGTTATATTCGTAATTCGTACACACTGGATCAATATCATTTATTTAAATTTTCTTCTCATTATTTAACCTGAAACATTTTCTGTTAAATTTTGTTTCTATGTTCATTTCCAATTTTCTTTATTTATGTCAGGTATGTTTAGTTGGAGTTGAATTATAACTAATTTTTTCATATTATGCAATATTATTAGAATAAATAAAGTGTTTGCTTAGTTAGTCGCCGTCACCGATTTCATAATTTTTACGGCAATAGGCAATCCATATGTAGTCGTTTTACGAATTCAATTTACCCACTGCAAATATAACAAATGAGTATGGTGTCAAAACTTTTATATTTCGTCCATCACATTCCCGAAATCTACATTGAATTTTAATGCATAATAAGATGTCATATTCGCGAAACAGATTAACAATAGATTACTTTCCCCCGGGTCAAATATACAGGTAAAAACACTCTCTTTAGACGAAAACCTTGCAACACTCATTATTGTTTTCAGACCCAGAAATTTAGTAAAGATTCTTCGATTATTCTAATGGATATGCAAAATGCTCGAAACTCCGTTTTAACAATTCCACAAAAATACATCTATTGCGTTTTTAGATATGTTATGATACACTTTTATTAGTCAACGAGCTTTTCTCATTTTGCTCATTTCGGAAACATAGTAAAAATAATGTAGGTAAACATTTAGTTAGCGTTTGAAATTTCATGAAGCCAAATAAAATAGTGAACAGACTGAAGTGAAAAACAAATAAAAAGACGTCATTATAAAAGCCATTATTTAAGTTGCAAGGCACGTACGTCAATTCTAACGGCAAACGAGCTGTACTTTAAACGAAAAAACTTTATACTTGATTAGTAGCGTTAAATTAGGGCCGAGGAAACTTAATTAAATTTCATATAATGAACTAACTGAGGAAATGCTGAACAAAAATAATTAAAAACCTAAATTTGCTCCGTCAGTATACAGTTAAGTGACAAACTTAATTAACAGGGTTATTTCTTGGATACTTTTGTGTAGGGTGTTCTCTTATCATCCGCCTTATTATTCTTTCCGCTCTGAAGGTAAGATCTTCAACCAAATAGACTTAACAATCTATTTGAACATGAATCTTTTCCTTGACAAAGATACTTCTAAGGTTTAAAGGAACTAATTGATCATTGAATAGATTGACTTACCTATAAATCAATGAAAATTTTGATTTTACGATTGCGTTGACATATTTATATTCGTCTTCTCATCAAATCGGTGTAAAAGAGAATGGAGAGATGATTCTACTTACTGGAAGATACTATAAAAATCAGGTATTTGAGTGTCTCTAGACTACTTTATTTCATAGGATGTAAGTTTTTAGCAATATTGCAAATAATCATATATTAACAAACACTCGTCCAAAAGAGTTTTTCTAATGACAAACATGAATATACGACTTATTTATATTCACAGAGTATGAATATCAACAAGTTTCTAAGAAGCGTCAATGTAAAGATCTGTAGATGATTTTAGTAATAATTTTTGATCTTGTCGTTCGAATTTTCCATTGATAGATCCATAGATCATAGTTGCGCCTATGAAAGAGTCTCATCGTAAAGTCTTGCATTCTGACCAAACAATACTATATTAAAATCAGAGATGTAGCAGACATAAAAAAAAAAAACATCCTGTAAGAAATTATAATTCAGAAGATGAATGTGAATTTTGGAAAGTTAGAAATATTAAATGAAATTGATCCTTCGAGCCAATTGCAGTTATTTAAAAAATCGATGGTAGAAAGCCTTAACTCTATGGTAATTTATCAATATGATTAAATGAAAAAACAATTACTCTATTTTCATACCACTTTTCAAAATGCTGTTAAAAGTGGTATATAAAGGAACAAACTGTTCTTTCATTTAATAATAAAGTTATTTAGATAGAGAAAAACTGCTGCTATTTTTGTTTAAATACATGGAAACTATTTCGATTTTCTGATAATTCCGTGTATACGGATTCCAACAATGACGCGAACTCGACAAATCCGATAAAATGTTTGGATTAAACTCTTAATATCACTAATAACTGAAAGTGTGCATTTAAAACATTAAACACGGTAAAGTCAGCAATAGAAAATCAAAAATACCGATAAATTAAAGCCCTAGCTCTGGAACGAAAAGTTTCATCGCCAATTAGTTGATTATATTCAACATCCGAGTTCGAATTAAATCAAAGCTGACTTCAATTAACCAAAGTAGTTCATTACAAATTCAATATCTGCAAGTGCAACCGCCAAATCGATTAACGAAATTCATAATCAATCTTAAAGAGACCAATTATACGGAGAGAACATCAAAGGGACCTCGCTTGTAATCAATGCTTTCAATTAAGTAAAGCTCCTGGCGGCTACAAAATCAATCAAAAAACTAATTGAAAGGCTACCATCATCCCCTGAATCCCCGTCGATATCCTCGTTTCTCTCTTACTCTCGCATTCCTGATCCGCTTTCAACCACGTTGTCTGTCTGTTCGGTTTCATTAATAATTTTTAGGATTCAATTTGATATTTGACTTCATGTGATTGTGGTTTTAGATCTTATTGTTCCCAGATATTACTCAGTTTATTGAGTTTCGTCGATATTATTTTTATTGGAAATTCTTCTCCATTTCGATATCGTTTTATTTTCCCTTGTTGTCAGGTAATTATTTTACGATTTCTTGTTTGATTTATTGCAAAAGGCATTACCGGATGATGGAGTCTCGAATAGAATGAGAAGGGATTGATTGAATATTGATTTTTTCACTCATTTAAAATGTTATTGTTTTCCATTTCCTTTAAAAGATACGATGAGGTTTCTCAGATTACGTTTCTTGGAAATACTCGGTTATATCTGTAGTTTCTAAACTAAATATTGCTTCACCTTAATATAGAAATAAACCAGTCCCCAACTTACGCTTTTGTTTTGATGTGATGACGATAAATATATTACACAATCAACATACTTTCTAGCATACATTTTACTTCCATATTTCTATTTGCAGAAATTATGATAGAAAGAATAACTTCGTAATGCAGTTAATCAAAAAAAAATTTCCTCAACATCACTCCGTGGAACTAATATTTTTAATACTATAATGTCTGCAAGGTTAATCTAGGAAAGCTTTAGTCATTCCCTATGGAAGCTTTTTATGAGAAATGCAGCCAGCCGAGGTTTATCTTAACTCTAAGATGGGTTATATTGTTTACACCATGAGATACATTATTTTCTGCCGAAGAAATCAAGTAGTAGTAGAAATAATCTTGAGTTGTGTGGAAGTTAATTAAATCCAATTCGAATGTAATGTGAGTCCGTTCCTGTATTCTGGTTCTGTATCCGCTGTAATCACATTTATTTGACTGAAATGACGTGTGCCGGTTTTTTAATCCGCATTATTACAACGATAACTTAAAAGTGTAATCGGGAAGAGTATAATAATTTGCCCGTTATAAGTGTCGATTCTTGTAAAGAAGCAGGGTTTACAGTTGGCCAGGGCGCTTTTAAGTAAATTGGAAATAACCGTATAAGTTACAGGCGTCGATGAAGCACTTTACTTCTAGTTAGACAACACAAAACAGGCCCTTTCAAATAAATTACTTTTATCGTAATATAGCATCGAACACTTTCCATAATACTTTATTATATTACTACTTTCCCCATTTCATAATCTCGTGAGCTGGAAATTTAATATTTCTAATAACATTCGGCTCATCGATTAGTAAACCTACATGTTTTCAGATTAGAGTATTTTATACCCTTAAAAACATATTAAACAACTTAACATAAGTGAATTATATGAGTGTATGTAAAAAGGAGTTACAATGTGCTCACAATAATTCAGCTTCAAAATATTCATGTATGTACAGTCTTGCTATTATTTATTTTATGATAATCGGTCAAATAATTATTGGGATCGATGGTGGAAGCCGTTAGTTTGTGATAATTTTATCATATTGCTATAATAAAACACTTATTACTTTGTTTTATCACTTATGTTATAGAAACATTAACATGACTATGATATAAGTGATAAAAAATAAAGTAATAAGTGTTTTATTATATCAATTATTGAGAATTACATATATGCACGTTCCGTGAAAATGCTAGTCTGTTTTGTGTCGGTCGATCTGTTTATTTTTGCCCAATTTCTTGTAATTGGTTCTCTACCGATATTGACCAAATTTTCAATAAGCTGCAACTTCCTCCGGTGGACGTGGGTGTGAAAATAAAACATGATCTATTATATCAAAACAGAGTATTAGAAAATATTTTAACAACATTGGAATTTCTTAACACATCCTATTTGAAGTAAAACATGTCAATCTATTTTCTAAGCCATAATAATCGTAAGCTGCTGAATTGTTCGAACCCAAAGAAATTGAAACAGGAATGTCAAAATACTAGCGTGGCGTAGATTAACTCAAATAAGAATTGCCCATTTACTGTATTAGAAACAAGAATAACACGAATGGCAATAACAAAATGGACTGGCAGTTGTCATCATTAATACTCGCATTCTCCTATCACTATCTCTAATACACTTAGAACGGTCGTATATTATATATCAAACATCTGACCATTATCCAAATTGACTGTAATCAGCTAAAGAGAATGCAATCCACTTTCATATACATTCATATTTTCATCTGAAATCTTTTTTTTTGTTCGACTTCAGACTTCTTGCCGCTTGTCGCGATAGGTTGAAATCAATAGCCAGTCTTTTATTATCTTGCATCTACTATTAAAAATTTTGAGTCTGAAACTTGATATTCCTAAATATGTAGGTATTACAATATTATTCATTTGAGTCAAATCTAGAAGACTATTTTGACACATCAATTTTGAATTTTCAAAGCAATGAAATTTTTGATTTGAATTTTTTCAAATTTCATCGATCTCTAAGCGACTAAAATTTAATTTTCTTTAAGTCATATAAGTTGTCGAGTAGTTGCAACTGCAACTGAATGAACAAACAGGCAAAAGCGAGGATGTTCGATTAAAATTTAGATCAGAACAGCAGTCGAGTTAAAATGTAATTCGGTGTAGAATACATAGCGGTAGGTTTATGAAGTATTTTATTTCACCGACTCCAAACCGATTATCCATAAGAGATTTAGTTGACAACAATCCACCCTTAACGTTCTTGAAAACATAACGTAGTATGCCATCATACCAGAGATTTATTAATAGATATAGGCATTTAAGAACACTTAGAGCGGTCTTTTGCATTCTTTTAGTGCCCACTTCGCTGACACATAAATAACAGATATTGTTACCATATTAACTTCAAAGCACCATCTATAAGCTGAGAATCATTAACGAAAAATCTATCCGTTGAAAACTACGATAATTTGGATTTGTGAAGCAGTTTTTTATCCAGAGATGGAATGTGAATGATTGCATAAATGAACGTAATAATATCTATTAGCCAATACGTAAACAAACAGTGAAAAACAAATTCACTACACTATATAGGTACATTATTCATAAGGCGTTGATAACTTTTCGCGAAAGATGCTGGCATGATCAAAAGTAAAAATTGTTAAACTTGATTTGGTATACATATATTTATTATTATTTATGTATTCCTCTATTCTATAATATCAAGAACACAATACTTCAACTGAAAAAAATAGTAAAAACATTTTAACCACTTTCTGAGATAAAATTAGTACTCGTGAGTTAACTTATAACAATCTTTTCATGACTTCTAGTTATAGTGGTTTCATCAAACCCCTACACACTAGAAGTCATCATGTAATCTTATCACGAAACCAGTCGCACAGTTTTGATTCTTAGGTTCCTGTTGTTGATGCTGTCTACGTTGGCAAACAGTTTTCAAGTAATGTGCTGGATTATGTGTGGGGTATTTTAAAAATTTATTGTCATTCCAGATAACGTCTGTTACAATTTCGGTATCGAGTTACTAATTACCCTAATGCGTGTCTGTAAATAACGTGGACTGACTATTCGATAATCCTGTTCTCTAAGACACACTGTATGTTCAATACTAATGGCAACCAGCTGCCCAAAAATGACAAGTATTAGATCTACCACCAGCGGAGATCCATGTGGTGGTCGATCTGAGTGAACTTCACCACATGGGAACCTCCTTCAACTTTGTACAATTTTTACATGGAATAATTAAAAATAAATGTACTCAAAATCTACAATTGAGATGGCCACAACCTTTACAGTTTAACACAGTCGATTTCATTGCATGTATAACATGTAGTGTAGACAATTATTTCGAAATCTTATTAAATATTTCAAACCAGGGAAGACTTGTTTTTCTCTCAATAACTCAATTTCGCTTCGATTTAATTCGAACGACGACACAGCGTACAGAAACAAGTTCAAGAGACCTGATAATGGAAACCGAACTAAGGCGTTAAACAATCTGTATCAAAAATCACGCCGTATACCCAATTAAGTATGTCGAGCCATAAGCAGCGACTGAATAATTCATGACAACAGCTTTCTTACCTTAACCCGTACCGACATCCCACCAACAAGAAACTGTCAAGATGCAAATGCAATTAACAACCTAAAGTGCTTTGGAAAATAATTACAAACATCTGAACGACGCCTAAAATTGTTCTTCTCTCCGCTCCTCGTAAAATCGCTTCCAACTACACTTTTACACTCTCTCTACACAACATAAACCCTTTCATTACCTTGATTAAAATCGATAGATATAAATCAGGAGTGGAATTAATTTTTATTTCATTTACTTTACTTCCGATTAGAGCTGTTTTCCACTCTAGTAATTGCTACTGGTAGAACTTTAAGCAATTGCGAATAACGTTCTTTGTCTTCAACATCGTCATTACACAAATATTATTTATTATTGACAAATAGTTTACATGTCATATTGAGAATAGGTAAAAAGGCTATCATACTATTATATTCATTAGCGCCAGTGTATGTATACTATTCTGTTAGGAATCTTTCAGGTTCATTCAACCAAGTACAACAAATTAATATAATTTTAAAATACTAATAAAAGACAACTGTACAAATATTGAGTTGAAATTGTGAATCATGCGTGCCTTAGTTTATTGTAATGAATTGATTATCTGTGTGTTTACTAATGAGTGAAGATCTCTCTTGTCATTTAATCTCATCAAGAGAAGCATGTGAATAAAACACAAATAGCTTGGATCCAGAAAAACGTTTGTTCCATGATGTCTTCAAAGTGAGTAACAATTCAAAAAGCAGATATTTTACTAGTCCTGTGAGGTGTGAGGAAATGCAATGCCAAAAATACATACATTTCATCTATTCCGAAAGATTTTCACTTCAAAGCAAACAATGTATTGGCATTCTGGCCTAATACATAAGCAGCTGCTCTTCTGCTGATATATTCTTAAATTTGATTGACAATAAGAGGTGTTATGAATGATTCGAAGTACATAACACGATCTTTGACCATTTCCAAATCAATGGCAAGATGAAAATCGTACTCGGATAATCTAGGATAGTCCTAGACTGTTGATCCTCAAATGGATCCACGATTGTGGTTCAGTCACCTAATTAATTTTTTATATTCAATACTTAATATTACAACATGAAAACAAAAGAGATTGTGAAAATAATAATAACAATAGAATATGTTGCTGCTTGGAGAATAGATAAATAGTATGCGTGGCAAAGTTACTCTTCGCAAATCATTTGATTTGGTTACTGATTTTTATATAATTATTTCACATTCTATAAGATACTCTTCGCATTTGTCTAAAGATAATGAAATAAATTATTTATTTCATTATCTTTACACAACTATTATAATATTCAAATGAATAATGTTTTTACGGAAATGTATAAAAACAAATTTTCCGTTTCTAGGAATCGAACCGAAGTTTATAGAGTGGGAGCCTGGTGACGTAGTCCCTAGACCACATCGCCGTTTGTTATAAACTTTTAAAGTATAAGTGTTGAATTTTTAAGTTTACTTCAATAATTATTTTTCTTGTTGTTGTTATTGTTCAAGGATTTTTTTGAAATTTGGGGACAGTTTTAAATTAACCTAAATTACTGTAAGACTTTCGATTATTATTACACGATTTTCCTAGAAAAACAATAGGGTTCGTCACTAAACTGCAAACGGTTTTTTGTTAAAATTTGAATATTCTAGAACCTTTCGTTTTTGAGTTATAATGTAGACGAACATCCAAGCAGGCAGACGGATTTTTTCAATCTTTACTCAAAATTCGATGAAAAATACTATGGTGAAGAAATTTTTTTAGGTACTGGGAATTTGTTCAACAATTTTAGAAATAGCTTGAGTAAATGCAATATACTCTTCCGACTTCGTCACGATGAATATAATAAGCAGATTAAATGAGTTATATCATCCCTAGCAAATGAAAAAGCACGATTCATTTTGAAATTTTTTTCGTACCAATCCATGTAAGCTTATGGGTCGAAGGGTCATTCAATCATAAGCAGTAAAGAACATAATATGTCGGGTAATAACGAGGGTAGTAATAATATTTTTCATACAAAAAAGAGAATATTCGAAATACTGAACAACTCTATGTAATGAATAATAAATACTTCAGTTACGATGCGATCAACCATTATTATTAACCCAATATTATTCTACTGATGGAATTTTTTTGAAGTCACTATGAAATGTGTTAATCTTTTAATTTCAGTCTGATCTACCGAAAATCACAATTTAGTTAGCACAATAAATATTGAATTCCACAATATCAATGTGGTGATATATTTGATTTCGAATCATCGTGAAATATCGTGGTTGGTAGTCACTTCCGGTACATCTGAAAGATCTACTATACTAAAAATTTTCCCTCGAGTAAAGCACTCAGAATAAGGACAGACATCGTAGTTCTATATTTCAAATGTTGAAAAGAGAAAGAGAGTACTGAATAACCACTATTTTCCTGTATACAAGCAATTCTTGTTCTTAATGACCGAATTTCTAGTCATTGAATTGCTTAGTCGAGAGGAGATAAAACTGTCAATCGAAAATGTTCGAAGAAGCGAAAGTTACATATCTTGAAGTTGCACAAGGGAACTTGCAGAATTGATGGGAGAATCATAAATTGGTGTTAATTGAGAATAAATTTAGCTCGAGATGAACCTAACAAAGTTTATTCAAGATATGTTTAATTAACGCCATGTTCGGTTCTTAACTAACCTAATTATCCCGATATTCCGCAATTAGGACAAATGTGATTTTACAGTTTATTCTCGTGTTTTTGCTTATCGAATGTAATTAATTATTTAATGAGTATTAATTATTCCATGAGCTATTTCGTTTGATAATTTTTGTTATCGGAGTGTGGGATATTGATAAATGTAATAATTATAATGTTTCTAAATTATTTTGTTATTATGCCGCTAATCATTAATGATCGTTTTAAAAATTAATTTGAACATACAACTGTGTCTGTCCTTAGAATTAATTAGAGAACGATACGCGACTATTATTTATTAATTAATTTTGTACCTATTATGATATCGCTGTTTACACACTATTCTATATTAACAGATTAAACCTTTCTAACAACGATTACTCGTTACAAAAACCGAAAGCGATGCTTTTGTAATTAAGTAATCGTTTATTGTAGGGAAAATATACAGTGCCAAAATTATATTCGAGCATGGGTGTTGTACATCGCTGTAAACGATATCTACATAATCTGTCACCATAATAATGATATCGTCATAGTGAAATGTCATCTTGTAAATAATATTATAATAATACATTAGAAATAACTATTGACATTCATGATTTCTCAAACTACCTACTGTTGATTTGTTTTAATGCTCTACCAGACGTGAAATGTACGTCCCAATAAAATGAATATATCCAATCAAACATAATTACGCTCATTTCACGATCGTCTATCGATGTAATATTGGTTAAATGCCAAGACGCCTTTGGGTTACTCAATTTATTTTAATTAGAAAAGTTTTTAATTACATTCGATCCCATTTTTCTAGAATCATTAACTTAATGGTGATTCAATTTGGTAAAAGAAAAACTTGAAAAACTATGTAAACATTTTCTGATAACAATCTTGCCGCGTAATGTTCAACGAAAAAATTTAATTAAGAAATGCATTTTAGTATATAATTTAGTAAATTGATTAGAAAAATAAGTTTCTACATAATACTTTAATATAGAAATTACACGGACCATCGCTCATTCCCTACACAACTCTAATTAAATGAACATGATGGCGACTTGATAGTTGACATAATTTGTTACCCTTTTAGCTGTAAATATACCATCCAACCAAGCAATTTTAAGGTTGACTCCTGGGATGATAATTAGTGTAAGATTTCATAATAAATGAGATTATACCCTGTGAAACTATTTCCAACATTGCCATATATACTTTGATAAAATGGCGATCTTGATAGGTGTTTAATCATAGTGTGGAGTACTAAAAGACTGAACTAAACTGGTGAATATACTGAGTGAATCTAGTCAAAGATATGTTGAATCGATAATCAGTCACACGTTACCCGAATTATAAATATTTCACGAGCGATTCTTAGATATCCCACGGTAACAATTTTGGGATAGGTCATTTATTCCAACAAGCTGTCTAGCTTTGAAATTTCAACTTCAAAAGTTGGATTTCTCAACATAAAAAAGGCATATAATGTACTTGCCAACCCATAATAATTTTCGATGCTAATGTTTTCTAAATCGCTTCATGCAATAACATGTCTGGAACATTTACGTAGTAAGATAACGACGAAATCCATTAAGTTTGTTATAACTCTGGTATTCCTCTTTTAACACCTCATTTGTTTGTGGAACATAATATGACGATAATTGTAGCTACTGTACGAGCAAGCAGCTTTGCTAATGTACTTCGGAACAATATTAGTTGAAAATACATTAGTTTGTTCAAACACTATTCATACATAACGGAACTAATTTGCTTTAATGTTATGTCTAGTCAATGCATGATAAGAATTTAAACGTATAACTGAAAAAGAAAAACGAATGCACTTTGCTGGTTAATGAACCACTCTTTAATTTTCATTAACGTCCTTTTAAAGTAGGTACAAGTTATTATACATTTATATTATTCGAACTCCATACAAAAAAAAAAGGTTTACAAATAACACCATTAGGCCCTTTCACTTTTCACTCTAATGTATTGCCCAATATTTATTCAAATATGTATTTTATTCGAAAAGATTTTCCTACTGAAACTAGTTTTTACCAAAATATCCTTTACTGGATTTCGCTTTATATCAGAGAATCCACTTTGCGATACATATATTCATTTGGTATTTTCTTTGATGACTCTGAATGTTCTATGCTGAGCATAAACCAGGATAATCAGGACAGCCAAGGCATCCCTTCTTTAATAACTTTCGTACTCTTACATATAACGCAAAATTTCCGCAGTGCACTATTTTGGTAACTTCTCGTGTAAAACTGACCATCGCAAGCAGGAGTTTAGAAGTCAATGGTTGATTATTGTCTTTTATCTTATGAAATCCTTCACTATACTTATTTGAAAGTATTCGATGACAACAAAGGTTTGTATGTTTTCTACCTGGAGACTTCTGACCTTCACTGTAAAAAACTTTCGAATTCAATATCACTTGGTGTAAGATGAGGAATGTACTTTTGTAGGACTTTGTAAGAGAACTTTAGTGTTCAGTGTCCTGGTCAAGAACAACTGACGTTCTTGTTACAAAATGCGATGTGCCTTGGTTTGATGTTATAAACTGATTATCTGTGTGTTTACTAGTGAGTGAAGATCTCTCTTGTCCTTTGATCTCATCAAGCAAGAGAAGCATGGTCCTTGCGAATAAAATACAACAAACTTGGATCCAGAAGAAACATTAGTTCCATGATGTCTTTAAGTGGGTGAAAATTCAAAAAGCAGATATTTTACTAGTCCTGTGAGGTGTGAGGAAGTGCAATGCCAAAATACATACATTTCAACTATTCTGAAAGATTTTTACTTCAAAGCAAACAATTTATTGCCATTCTGACCTAGTACATAAACAGCTGCTCTTCTGATGGTACATTCTTAAATTTTATTGACAATAAGAGGTGTTATGAACGATTCGAAGTACATAACACGATCTTTGACCATTTCCAAATCAATGGCAAGATGAAAATCGTACTCTGATAATCTGAGATAATGCTAGACTGTTGATGCTCAAATGGATCCACGATTGTGGTCCAGTCAATTATTTAATTATTCAAATTCTGCCAATCTTATTTTCAATACTTAATGTTTCAACATGTAAATAAAAGAGATTGTGAAAATGATAATTATAATAGAAGTGTGTTACTGCCTGGTGAATAGATAAATAGTATGCGTGGCAAAGTTACTCTTCGCAAATAATGATTTTAATAACTGATTTCATATAAATGTTTCACATTGTATAAGATATTCTTCGCATTTGTTTAAAGATAATAAAATAAATTATTTATTTCATTATCTTTAAACAACTATTATAATATTCAAATTAATAATGTATTCACGAAAATGTACAAAAACAAATTTTTGTTTCTAGGAATTTTTTCAACTATTTTAGAAATAGGTTGAGTAAATGCAATATAGTGTTCCGATTTTGTCGCGAAGAATATAATAAGCAGATTAAATGAGTTATTTCACCCCTAGCATTTGATAACGATTTGGAAATTAAACGAAAATATTTCATCCTTAGACAACTTGATCATGTGGAGGCTTAACGATATTTCCAGTAGTGCCTATGTCTTGTATTAAGTATTATTTCATAAAGTTATATTTTCTAGGTTGGTTGGAAACGTCACAGCAATTTGAAAAAGGCGGAGCATATGCTGGCATGGTAACATTTGTCACTCACTCAAGATATTAAATTCTTCTTCCTAATTTGCTAAATGACTTTTACAGCTGTCCAAATAGAAGTAATTCCTGTAACCGTTTTAAGAATGTGGTACAGGCACGTTCTTGTATGCCTTCGCAGTGGGAATTTATCTGCTTGTATAGCTTCAAAAATATTATTTATGAGGAGGTCGCTGAATAAACCACAATATGTATTATCGTTTACAAGAAACTTACAGCTTGTACTTCACTTGCCTGTGAGACATTAATAAATGGAAGATTTATTTAAGAAATATAAAAACACAAATCTGCAAGTTTCACGAGATGGACGAATATTTTTGTTGCAAATTTGTTATTCAACAGTAGTAGATTATTTAGTAGACACTTGATTTAATATTCAATAGCGTGTCAAGTATATGAAACAGAGTTGAATACAATGATTTGATTTAATATATCTAAAACCTAATACACATATTCACATACCACATATTGGAAACATAACCAATTTAAAACCCTCATTGTTTTAGTGCGTGAGATATAATTGATTCAGCTAGAAATGTTTAACCTTTTGTTCTCTTTCGACCATCGCGTTTCCATAATTATTTCAATCTCAGTTGTTGATCTTGATAAAAGTATAAATTCAATTGGTACTAAAATCTCAGTAAAACTGTCTTTAACTGTTACAACATGATCTGGAAATGACGAGGATTGAAACATTTGACGGTAACATCTCTGTCTGCAACAGAGTAAACAAAAGCCCAAGTATTTCCATATTATTTGTAATAAGAACGTGTTTATCGTATAGATGTCACAACTGACTATCAGCGTTTAACCGATTGTGTTAGTGGTTAGTTTCCGGTCGTTTTTGCAGCTCCATAACTCTATCTATCTTTGTCAGGAGTCGTGTGATGTTCTTGTCAGATCATTAGACGGAAGTGTGGGATTGTTTTGGATATAATCCAGTTTACTCTCGAGTATTTTACTTGGCGTTCTATCTCCTCTCTTGCTTCGGTAATGTCTACATAAACGTTATACTTTGTTAAATTTAATCCTCATTTCATTATATCTTTCTCGCTCGTTCGATGCGTTCAATTTGTTACCATTTGTCCGCAAATCTTTGCCGTCATTAACTTCTTCTACATCAAAGAGTGAAACATTCTCTCAAATATAAATTTAATTACTTTTATGAAATATTTGTTCAGGAATAAAATTATGAATTATGACCGAAGGTGTGATGCTGAAATGTAACTGCGATTTAATTTACAACCCTGCATAATATTTATAGTCAGCGTGTTCTTTTGTTTATTTATTGCACGAGATGTCATCATACTTTCATTACTCTTAGTGAATGGTGTTGGGGTATATCTGGTATATTCAAGTATTCAACTTAACTCTACATTCCTCAACGAATGATCGTAGTCTAGGAGATAGATTTCAAAAGATTACGTTATTTTCACAAGAATAATATTTAACATTTCTTAACACAATTCCACCAAATACAACATCTCAACATCCCATAACGGATGTCCTTAACAGCCGGACACTCTTATTTCAATGGACACTTTTTCATACTCCCGATATCACTTCTGTCGAGCGTAGCGTCTACTACACTCACGGAGAAAGAAATTTGGCTACAATTGAAGAAAATTGTCTTTAAACGATACGTCGGACCAGCTTAACTACAACGGAACTTCCCATAATGCACTATGTAGTTGATATAGTGGTTTCCAATTAAAATATCACAAAAACGTATTTAGACTTAAAAAAGTGATGTGTTAAAGTGAACATTCATAATAAAACGAAATGTCCACCTAGTATTAGCAGTAGAAATTTGTAAAAAAAAAACTACAGGATTTCTTGACCAGGCACTAATTGCAATAATGCAGAAAAAAGGAAGTTTGTGAAACCAAAAGAATTAAAATAAATTTAAAATAGACAGGTTTCATAACCCCTATTGTAAAAGCCAAAAGTAAGTTAAAAAGCAGAAAAGTGTGTCTCCTCTTGGCTTAAAGAGGAATGGCAAATTCCAAGTACCGGCCGATCACTTGTCTCAACACTTGCTACAAGTTATTTACACCTATCTTGTATGCTAGGTTGTTGAGATCGATCAGTCCGGTAATTAATAACATCAGCGAGCAGCGTGGGGCAAAGGAAGGCATTGAAGGTTGCCGGGAGAACCTGGTGATAGATAGATCTATCACTCAGAACTCCATACTCTAAAACCTTTCCATGGCTGGATTGACTACCGCAAGGCATTTCATACAACATCACATGAGCTTTATTATACTTGATCTAATGTCTTGCGGCACCAACCCCTCTAGTGAAATGCATAGAACATGTGCGACTCTGGAAGATTAGTTTTGCCATCACTTCAGGCACACGACGAGTCTTGACAGAATTGGTAACATTCAAGAGGGGTGCTTTCCAAGGAAACTCATTGAGTCCCCTCTTGTTCAACACATCTCACTGCTGCCGCTCTCAATTGCGTTCACACGAACTCGTGGATATTACTCTGGGCCACCGAACGACCGGAGGCATCAGATCACCCATTTATTTTACATGGATGATTTAAAACTGTATGCCTCTGAGGAGAAAAACCTCCATCAAGCTCTCAACATAGTTCAAGACTATACACGAGCAGTAGGCATGGAATTCGGATTAGACAACTGCGCAGTGTTTCATACCAAGGTAGGTATGTTATCAAATTCTCTGCTCGGGCAGAGAAGAACATAGTCTTGAAAGAGGAGGAAAAAATGGACAAAATATCAAGATCTCCTGTTCGAGTTCCGCACGCTATACCCAAGCGTTGATTGAAAAACAACTCTTCCAATCAACGACCCAAGCCACAAGGTCGTATTAGTCGTTCTCATCATCGGTGTTTTGGGTGGTATTCGGTCTTCGCTACGTTCGAACTTGAAGATCATTCCGGCCTGTAAGAACTGGGCGCAGATCTAGATAGACCGGATGCAGAAGGCAGTCATTCTGGGTTCATTAAGACTACATAGGGCACACGATTTAGGTATCTGAAGCTACTTACCTCCCGGAGGGGAGGAGTAGCTTCGGTGAACTGACTTCGGTCCTTCTGGCGCGATTGCTGCGATGTCGTCGGAGCGAGCAGCAGCCCCGACCAGCATTAATGTAAAAAAAAAGTATATACGTTTTCCAGGGAAATTTGAATTGAATAAACGGCAGAACACGAGTTGCTAAAAAAGAAATTCCTGAATTAATTGTTTGACAAATACAAAAATGTATATAAATTTTGGTGCTCCAGTAGCGAAACACTTTGCTTCAATCTGGAAATTAACGAATACAGTGACGATTGTCAATTTCTGTTATTCAAACTAGCTAGTCAATGGTTTCTCAGTTACCTTTAATCATTTTTTCATTGGAATGCACCGTCGCTTCTGTCGAATTTTAGATTGTTGTACAGGTGTTGTTGAAAACAAAACATCCATCTAATCTGTTATCTATAGAAATAAAACGAATTTAATGCAGATAGCATTTTGAAAACCAGGTGATTTTTGTCGACCTCACCGATTCCAGTAAAATTGCAATATGGATGAGATTTCTTAATCCACTATTCTTCTGTCCTTGGACGATGATTAAGCGTATTACAACTTGCTGAGATCTAGTCCTAGTTTATAATCGATTCTGATAAAATTGCGTTATAATACTTTATTTAGGGCTGGGAGTAACTGCTGTGATTGTACTGTAAGACGGATCTGGTTAATCGTATTGAAATTTTTTTATAAATTACCATTTAAATTGGTATCGTTTAAGAAGTGAGTCTTACATTGTCGACATAACCAAGCTAATTGAAATAAATGTGATCCAATTGTAATTCATGGAGCAACTAACTTTCGCAATTAGTAATTATTTACCATGTATCTAGTGAGGCGAGTGACAAACGCGGTTAATGAAGCAAAAAATGTGATAGCATTCCTCTCTCGGTATCGTGTTCGGTTAATTGCAAATTATACAGCATGTCCATGTGTGTCTGTTTATCAACGGAAAAATGATACATTGGCATCGTAAACAAAAAGGTTACACACGAAGCATTATCTCTTATGACTTCAAAAGAAATATGATCTCCTACCCTTAGTCTGTACCATTATAATTAATTCGACAAATAAACCTTCAATTAGCACTAGAATATACAATACACTAAACATAAGAATGTGGTTGATCGGAAAAAGACCAAAGTTTCATCCTTGAGCCTTCATTGGACTTATTCAATTCGAGATATACTGTACATCATCTGAGTTTAATATTATTATCATCATTATTAATGTCACATAATATCAACCGCCATTTTAAGATAATTTATAGTTGCAAAATAACAAATTATCTGATTGATATAAGTAAAAATTGATAATCAGTTGTTGCAGTTTTATTTCAATATGAGGGATTAAAATCACAGAGCTTAAATGGCGTGTTTCAAGAGATGTTTAATATGAAATAATGTACAAAGTGGATCCCCCAAACTTAGTTTCGGAATTATTAGTCTGGAATTATTTGTTCCATTTTGAGACTGGGTCAGTTGACACTGAATTCGACAGTCTAAGCTTATTTTAAAGCAAAATATTTTTACTTATACGATGAATAATATCCTAGTGGATGACAATAATTATTTGGATAAATGAAGAGAGATAGATATTACGAAGAACAAATATAAATTTAGATTAAGAAACGCTTTGTTCTGTAAACTAAATAAAGCAGGCTTCATTTACTCGCAAGTGTAAAGCTTTGAACGTTAAAGCGGCCTAATGTAAGCGAGTAGTTTGTGTTTACTAATAAAACACATTGGTAATTAAGCGTTGCTAATTTGGTAATAAGTATCCGCAAACACAGAATTCAATTAACGTCGACCTCGCCGTTGTAACCGCCCGACTCTCGGACTTGTCTCTATCTCTCTCTGTCTCACTCTACTGACAACAAGGCTGCTGCTGCCTCAATACCTCGTCGAATTGAATACCCGTCGCGATACATACGTTATTTTCTACCTATGGCAAATTCTAGTAACGAGTTACTTACCTCAGTAAATAACCTTTATTCGATGTGGTGCTACCGCCGATGCAGTCCAGGAGGAATTAAAGAAACCCGTTGCATGCGAAACTTAACCATGAACGTCACATGTGCGATTGCTTGGTCGGTAAATATCAATTAGAATTAATACTTTCAAGTCGCAACGCAAATCACTGTTATCATTGCCTATTAAATATTTATGGCCCTTTAACCGTGTGATAGAACTACGAAGTGAGAGAATAATCAACTGTAGAAGTTGGAACAAGTTATTTTTATCTAGAGTCCAAATATGCAGTGACTATCAAATGGTTCTCCTCTTCCATAGCCACTGCATACAACAACAGAAACAATCAATAGAACCTTGAAAACATAAAAAATACGATCAGTTTCAAAACCGTACTGTGGCCCCATCATGGACCAAACTACTATGTGGATGAAGACCAGGAAATCCAATGTAACATAAGATACATATTTTTTAAAAGGAATAAACCCGACATAAGCCCTGCTAATGAAGAAACTCGGTCTGAATAAGATTCGGTTGTGGTCAAAGCTCCGCTTTATGCCCCTGAATTTATAATTGTAGTTACGCAATGCCAGAAATGATAAACAGCTCATATATTTTGAACTCATAATTTATGAGTACGTAGTAGGAGTAGTTTTATGACGATTGAAATATTAAACGCAACCTCATGTGAAGTTAATTTAAATTATTCGTGAGAATATGTAATTGCAGAGGTTTTTAAGTGAATCATTTCAGGCGTTGAATGGTAGATCGCCGCCTGAAACAATTTAATTAAGAATGTATTCCTACAATCCCGGTGGGCGTGAAATCGTTTCAATAATTGATTCGTATGGTAATAAGTCGGCTACGAAATGGTATTTTATTAAGCATGGGATAGTTGAGTAATCAGAAATTTTAATTAATCTTTGCCATATTTTATTCATGTAATAATGAACCGAGTTCCGTTTAATTGTCATTTATATGTGTCAATTTAATTAAAATTATCTGCAATAATTGTTCTCGGAAAACGAGCGCAGAGATATGTAAATGTAACGTTTCAATTAAAACAGAAGTCTAAATAAGTAAATACTAATTAATTTTTATTTACAGCGCGGCCCCATTCGTGTAACTCTTTATACAAGTATTGTGAAAAGCATACGCCGGTTATCGTTTCGGAGATACGCTGCTCACCGCTCGATTCAATTTTAACCTGTATAATAAAAGGTTGAAACCAAATACATCAGTGCATTACAAGTTATTCAGAAACGTTTGCCGGTACATTTTTAATATACACTTATTCGTGTTATTTCCTTGCATTATTCAAGGAATAACATTTTGCATAACCTAAACCAAAATCAAAGGACAATTTGCAACTTAAGAGAATTTAGAGAAACAAGTCTTCTTGCTAATCTCATTTTTGAGTCCCGAAGTTTTTAACAAACCAATATTATCTCCAGATTATTTTTAAAGTGAAAACTTATTTAGGCGCGTTGAGCTATTTCAGGTGAGGGGTAAAACCGTCACGTCATGTCACGCTGTAGCTATATATATTAGGTATTATGTATACTGCTGCGTGCGCAACAGCGGCCGTGCAGGTCTCTGGTTAGATGTCAGGCAGTCTCTCTATACGCTTACACACGTATGCATATCTGAGTCGGTGTTGGTGAGCCTGCCTGTGTGAGTCAGTGTTCTCGATTACAGTATACGGGACAGGTATACGTATACACTGCGTATACACACTATACACTATATACAGCTACAACAGCAAGCATATACTCGACGTTATTCACTTACTCAATCCTCCGTCCTTGTGCAGACGAAAGTTATATTTTTATGCTAACTGAAAAAATTGACTTTTTTTGCAATACAACTCATACTTTAATTATTACAGAGTAAAAAGTAATAATTAAATTATGTGTGATCGGTAATAGTAGCCTGTTTTTATATATGAGCATTCCTGAGTCCACAGTATGTTTCATGCTTGGATCTAATCTAATAATTTAAGTATCGTTGAAGTTACCGATAATGACGACGCAAATGAAGAAAATGCTGTTTAACATTACTTTCATTTACATCGATGTAAATATCAATAAATAATATGTTTTGAAAATAAAATAATGTGTATTTATTATAATGGCTATAGGGTTACATTCATACTCTTTATAGGGATTGTACCGCCCATTATACGTTTTTTATTATTAAATAAAAAAATGTATATAATTGTTGATTGAAATTCTGACAGTTGTGAAAACTGAAGAAAAACTAATTATATCAATTTTCATTTAAAAATAATAAAATTGTAATTTCGGATTCTACAATAATTCAAAGATAACATAAAATACATTGGTTACTTCATAAGGTCAGTTTTCACTTCTGTCAGCAGTGCTCGGTGACTGCCCGTTTTTTTTTAATCCCTGGTATCGTGAAGAGTCGAAGAGTGTGATTCATTATTACCTTATTAGAGTGAAACTTTTATATCGTTATTGGTAAGCAATAGTTTCAATAAACATTAAAATTGTCTAATACATTTGAAGTAAATAAGTAAGATTAAACTTAACAGACTCCTGGGCATAAACGCTACAACCGTTAGACGCGATTAGTTTTAACGAGGTTATTTCCAACCTCGTATATTGGTTGGAACAATAGTCCCAGGAGAATGAGTATTATTTAAAATAAGCTCATAAGGACGCATTTGTATTAATTGGGAGCACTTTTTCAGCATAACAAACATAAGTAAACCAAAAAGTAAAGGGTGGGGGGTGAACTGGAGGAAAAACGCGAAACAGAGGAGGACAGTAATAGTGTAATCATTACAGATCCTGATAGTTGATCCAAGAAAAAGAAAAATTGATGTATATAGGAAAAAAAGAAAAGTAAACGGTTCTCTCAGTCG